>JAHWFP010226832.1:211048-241216 GCA_023313725.1 Lithobius niger
GGAGACATGAGTTGAAGCTAGAGCCAATAAGGAATTAAAAGACTTGTGTTTAGTGTAATGCATGATAACTCAGTTTTGCAAATGCCTTGGTTTATACACAGGAGACATGACTTGAAGCTAGGTAGGGCCAATAGGGAATTTTAAAAAGACCTTTTCCTCAGCTCAGTTTTGTAAATGCCTTGGTTTATGTACAGGATGAATGAGTTGAAGCCAGGGCCAATAAGGTATTTTAAACAGATCTGCTGTTCATTAATGATAGATCAGTTGTGCAAATGCATTGGTTTATATACAGGATGCACGAGTTGCAGCTAAGCCCAATAAGGAATTTTGAAAAGACCTGTTTTCCGTGTAAAGATAGCTTTGCAAATAAATGGTTAAATGGTTAAATGGTTAAATGGTTTATATACAGGAGGCATAAGTTGAAGCTAAGGCTAACAAGGAATTAAAAAAAAAAGACCTGTTTTTCATATAATGACAGCCGAGATCGTGGCAAACAGCTTGGTTTATATATCGAGGATGCAGGAGTTGAAGCTAGGGCCAATAAGGAATTTTAAAAAGACCTGTTCTTCATTTAATGATAGCTCAGTTTTGCAAAGGCGTTGGTGCATGCAAGATTCTCATGTGATAGGGCTATATTCATGAGATCAGGCCTGTATTCATCTGATACGGCCTACATGTATGTGATTAGGGCTATTTTCATGTAATTAGGGCTATATTTATATGATTCGGGCTATATTCATGTGATAACCCTATAGGAAATCCTAACGAATCCAGTATGTCCAGTAGAAAATTTCAACTGCACCCATACCTCCAGTAGTTATTTTCAAATGGCCCAATATCTCCAGTAGATATTTTAAACTGGTCCAGTAACCAACTGTAGTATCGTTTCAACTAGACCTGTAACGCCAGTAAGAAATGTGTTGTATTCTGGTGAACTGGTTAACAGGACCAATACAACCAGTATATTTTTTCACTTGGACCAGAAACCAATAGTATAATACATATATGTTCAACAGGACCAGTAACTCCAATAGGTAATTTCAACTGAACCATTATCTCCTGTAGATATTCTCAACTGGACCAGTAACCAACAGTAATATCTTATCAATTGGACCAGTAACTTCATTAAGAAATGTTTTGTTTACTGGTTAACTGGTTAACTGGTTAACCAGTAGATATTTTCAACTGGACCAGTAACCAACAGGAAATGCTAATGGAAAAATTTTACTGGACCAGTATGTCCAGTAGAAAATTTCAACTGCACCAATACCGCCAGTAGATATTTTGAACTGAACCAGTAACCAACAGTACAATCTTTTAAACTGGACCAGCAACTCCAGTAAGAAATGTTTTGTCTACGTGTGAACTGGTTAACTGGACCATTACAACCAGTAGACATTTTTAACTGGACCAATACCTCCAATAGATATATCAACTGGACAAGTAACCAACAGTAGAATACTTTCAACTGGACCAGTAGCAACTATCAATGGCATTTAACTGAACCAGTAACCTGCAGTACATCTGTTAGACCGGACCAGTAACTCCAGTAGATTTCTTCAGCTGGACCAATAGCTCCAGCATACTGGACCAAATGCACCAGTAGGGATATTAACAATATCAATAACAATCATTTAACTGGACCTGTAACTCCAGTAGGGAATGTTTTGTTAATTGTTGAACTGGTTAGCTGGACCAGTAAAACCAGTAGAATTTTTTTCAATTGAACCAGTACTTGCAGTATATAGGTTATTTTGAACTGGCCTAGTAACCAGAAGTAGAATATATTTAACTGACCAGTAACTCCAGCATATTTTATCAACCGGACCAATACTTCCAGGATATTCTCTACAGGGCCATACCAACTGTCTATGATATTTAACTGGACCCACGGGACCACTAACTCCACCTAAGAATGGTTTATCAACTCGTGAACTAGTTAAGCGGACCATTAACTCAAATATTTTTTACAGAACTGGACCACTAGTTCCAGGATGTTATCAACTGGTTCAGTAGCAACTATGTACAGAATTTAACTGGACCGGTAATCAACAGTAGACTAAAATCAGCTGGGTTAGTAATTCAGCAGAGCACAAGTTCGGAAGTTCAGAAAGTGCAGAAAGTTTGTGCCTGGTAATAAGATAAGATAAGATACATTTATTCTCAGAAGGAGAAAGGAAAGGAATACAAAAGTGCATAAATTCAGATGCCACTAATATTGGTCCAGGTACAAAGCTAAAAACTGCAAGAAAAGAATAATAAAATACGTACAAGTAAAATCTCATAAGGGATGATAATATAAATCAAAACAAATCTACCAAACATAATTTCATCAATGAAAAGTTAAAAACACTGCAAGTACTCTCAAGGTCAATTTTCTTTAACCTCCGTTTAAAAACCTCACGGGAAGGGGCAAAAACGACATCCCTGGGCAATGCGTTCCAGGGATGAACGACTCTATTCGAAAAGAAGAACTTGCGACAATTCAAGCTGTAGCGTTCCACGACCAACTTAAGAGGGTGGCCACGAGTAATATCAGATGATCGGAGCTCAAAGAGACAATCACCAAGTCAGCGCAAGTCGCCCCGTAACAAAATATAAGTGAAATTTAGGTCAGCTCTCAGCCTGCGCAATTCGAGGGAATCCATGTTAAAGGGCAAGCACATCCATTTTGTCATGCATGCTTTACGTTTGGATCATACACACAATAACTAAACACAAGAATTGCGATAAGAATACATTACGTACGTCCGATACAACAATTTAATTATTGCATCAACAAAACAGACATGGAGACCGCCATTGTTTTGGTGGAATGCGCAAAAATTAATGCCAACTGATGTCACTCTTCGATTTCGACTCGCATTCGATTGGGATAGCTCTATTGGCTGTGAGAGCTCGAGCGTCTGACGACCTTAGCTGGCCGACAGTTGTAGTGGCCAGCTAAGGCCGTCAGACGCTTGAGCTCTCACAGCCATTAGAGCTATCTCAATCGGCTGTGAGTCGAAATCGAAGAGTGACATCTGTCGGCATTAATTTCTGCGCGTTCCAGCAAAACAATGGTGGTCTCCGTATCGTGTTTTGGTGATGCAATAATTAAATTGTTGTATCGGACGTATGTAACGCATTCTTACCGCAGTTCTTGTGTTTAGTTATTGTGTAAGTGATCCAAAAGTAGAGCATGCATGTCAAAATGGATATAATTGCCCTTTCTGCAGATTTAGTCGCTCATGATAAGAAAGGTGGCGAGTGCCGTGCAATGACTTGGTAAAACTGCGTTGGACAGATTCAATGTTAACAATATCCTTCACTAGATTGGGCGACCACACCTGGCTGGCATATTCAAGTAACGGTCACACAACTGGGACTTTGGTGACTGGTATGGCAGGGCCAAACAAGCTAAGCGGGATGGCTGCACGTACCCTATTTTGCATTTTCCCACTTGTTTTTGGTGATTCATGTGTGTTTTTCTTATTGCACCTTTCTGCAGGAACGTGATACATAATGAAATGCGTGTGTATCCCTATTTTATTGCATTGCTTTTCAGTGAGCGTTTGTTAAATGTCGTCACAGAAGTAAAGCAACACTAACAGTGTTAGAAAATACGTTGAAAAAGTCATACGGAAAATTACCTTATAAAATTGGAAAATCAAGTGTAATTTATATTACCATCTTATTAATTTGTGCCCTTAAGCATGTAATTTGCACCTGAACTATTAAGGAGTGCAATGTTTTACACTCAGTAAGTGATTTCTAAATCGGAGCCTGTTCCATAAAAAATAACACGGCTTGCTGGATCTAGTAGCTCTTCTTACAATATCAACATGCAGGTTTTACTTGACCACTAGGCTGGGTTAGTTATTGGACCAGTAGGCTCTTCTTACTGGATCAGCAACAAATGCCTGCTGGTCTGATAAGAACTTAAATTGAGACGCTTCGTAAATTAGGTAAACATTTTAATAGCGTAATGAAAGGTTCTCTATTTGCTAAACTATTAATACCAATTGATTGTTTAAAATAAAAACAGGCATTGCATAACTTTAGCGGAAACTAGTAAAATAGAAATCCTAGGCCCATAACATTAACGCTTAAGATTCTGTGTATATAAGGCTGCTCGCCACCATCAGGAATTGTCGGTACAGCAAGAGTCAGGGCTACATTAGGCTGGTAAGTAATAATGTTAAGTCTAGTGTTAGTAGCTACTTTGTAACTATGTATACAATATTCCTGAAAATCTTAATCAGTTGTAATAATTAATAGTATAGTATGCATGTACACCTTTTTCCCCGAAGGCTACTGGTCCATTACGCCTTGCCTACAGGAAAAGTCCGGACCAGTAACAATTCTGTAATGGTCTAGTAAGAAGATCCTACAGGTCCACCGCACAATTGTTACTGGACCAGTAACAATTTTCTACTGGTCCTGTACATCCGGCTGGTTACTGAACCAGTAACAATTTGCGTACTGGTCCAGCAAGAAGAGTCTGTTGGTCCTAGATACAGGACCAGTATTAATACCCTACTGGTCCAGTATTCCATAAACCAGTAAAAAGTACTGGTCCAATAGGTAAATTCGTACTGGTCCAATAAAAAAAAATCCAGTAGGATTTTCAATAGGGAAAGCCTAATTTTTGTGATTAGGGCTATATTCATGTGATTAGGGCTATATTCTTGTGAATAGGACTATATTTATGTGATCAGGGCTATATTCATATAATTAGGCCTATGAAAATCCTACTGGAAATATTTTACTGGACCAGTACTAATTTACCTATTGGATCAGTTCTACTTACTGGTTTATGGAATACTGGACCAATAAGGTAATTAATATTGGTCCTGTAGCTAGGACCAGTAGAAAATTATTACTGGTCCAGTAACAATTGTGTGCTGGACCAGTAGGATTTCATACTGGACCATTACCAATTTGTTACTGGTCCTGTAGACTCTTCTTATTGGTCCAATAGCCAAGGTGTACAGGTCCAGTGATAATCTTGTATAATCAGTAAAACTTCATTGCCGGACCAGTAGGCTTCTCTAGGGAAAAAAAATTGTGCTTACGTATACTATTAATTATTACAACCAAGAATTAACTAGCTTATATTTAATTATTATTTAGCCTAGCTTAGTTGTAATTTAGTTAACTTTAGATTTGGGCTGTGAAATGAGCAAAAATTACCAGATAGAACACATGGTTCCCTGTGAAAACTCGGACTGAACTAATGGGGACGAATCTAACGTGTTTCAATAGGGACTTCTTTTTAAAGAGTTACAAATTCCTAAACCCTACAAATTCTTGTTACAGCTGATTAAGCATTTCCTGAAATATTCCTATATACGTGGTTACAATGTAGCAACTAAAACTAGACCTAACACTATTACTTACCTGCCTTCTGTAGCCCTAACTCTTGCTGTATTGACAAGTTCGGATGGTGGTGATCAGCCTTATATACACACAAAATCTTAAGCATTAAAGTCATGGGCCTAGGATTTCTATTTTACAGATTTCTGCTAAAGTTATGTAATGTGGACTGTAAAAAAAAATCAATTGGCATTAATTGTTTATCAACTAAAGAATCTGTTATCTATTAAACTGTATAACTAATTTACTAATTGCTTTAATATAAAATTCTTATCAGACCTGCAAGCTTTTGTTGCTGGTCCTGTAAGAAGAGCCTCTGGTCCAATAACTAATCCAGCCTACTTGCCCAGTAAAACCTGCGCGTTGATATAGTAAGAATAGCTAGGCCAGCAAGCCAAGTTATTTCTTATGACTTCGATTTATAAATCTTTTACTGAGTGCAAGACATTGCACATGATTCAGGAGTAAATTACAAGCTTAAGGGCACATATCAATAAGATGGGAATAAAAGTTACACTTGATTTTCCAAGGAATTCTTTTATAAGTTATTTTCCGTACGAGTTTTTTTTTTAAATATTTGATATATTGTTAGAGTTGCTTTACTTCTGTGACAATATTTAACAAATGCTCACTGAAAAGCAATGCAATAAAATAAAGATATACAGGCAATTCACTGTTTATCACGTTCCTGCAGAAAAAAAGCAATTAGAAAAACACCCACGACACATCAAAACTCGGACGATATGTGCATGTGCCACTACTGTTTAGGTCGAATTTGCCACATGTTGTCGCTTGCTGCCCAAACCGCTCAAAAAAGTCAATCAAAGCCACAAATTTGTCGTTTTTGTGCTCAACATGCAGTGCTCTATGAATCTACGCATTTCTTTATTTACTTAAAGTGCTTTAATGCCACACAAACCGAACCTGCACGGTTTTGGGATTTAGTTTCAGATCATACAGTATCAGTGGCATGCACAGGAAGGGGGGGGGGGGCCTTCCGGAAAATTTTGTAAAAATGTGCCCAATTTTGCTTTTCTGAACCAATGAAATGCAGGCTAAAAACGACAAGAAGAAGACCAGGAAAGCTGCATAAAACGATAAAATAAGAGACTGATAAGCAAAAAAAAAGTCTCCAGAAAAAAAACTTTAGCATACCTTTTTACTCTCGGAGGTCTGTGCATGTTACTGATTGATAAAGCATACACATTTACTGTTTAATTAAACAAGCTGTGTTTCACATGGAGGAAGGGCATTTCAAGGAAAACAAGTAGAAAAATGCAAAACAGGATACGTGCAGCCATCCTGTTTAGCTGGCTTTAACCTTGAAATCCCAGTCACCAAATTACCCGGCACAAACTTACTGCACTTCCTGAACTTTCGAGTTTGCTCCCGATTGGAGTTACTGACCAATCTGATTACAATTTACTGATGATTACTGGTTCAGTTAAATGATGTTTACAGTTGCTACTAATTCAGTTGATAATATCCTGGAGGTATTGGTCCAGTAGGAAAAAATCCAGTTGGAGTTACTGGTCTGCGTAACTACTTCACCAGATGATTAACTATTCTCTACTGGCATTACTGGTCCAGTTGAATATATTCTACTGTTGGTTACTGGTCTGGTTAAAAATACCTACTGGAGGTATTGGCCCAGTTGAAATTTTCTACTGGACTTGTACTGGTCCACTAGAATTTCTATTAGCAGTTCCTGTTGGTTACTGGTACATTTTTTTTTAATTAATTGAAAATATCTACTGGAGGTATCGGTCAAGTTGGCAATATCAACTGGTTGTATTGGTCCAGTTAACCAGTTCACCAGTAGTCAAAACAATTCTTACTGGAGTTACAGGTCCAGTTGAAAAGATACCACTGCCAGTTACTGGTCTAGTTCAAACTACCTATAGGCAGTATTGGTCAAGTTGAAATTAGCTATTGGTGTTACTGGTCCAGTTGCACATGTTCTACTATTGGTTACAGGTCCATTTGAAAATATGTATTGGTTGTATCAATGGACCAGTTAAGCAGTTCGCCAGTGGACAAAACATTTCTTACTGGAGTTACTGGTCCAGTTGAAAAGATGCTACTGTTGTTACTGGTCCAGTTCAAAATATGTATTGGAGGTATTGGTCCATCTGAAATTTACTACTGGACATTCTGGTCCAGTAGAATTTTTCCATTAGGATTTCCAATAGGATATTCATGCAATTAGGGCTATATTCACGTGATTAGGGCGATATTCGTGTGATTAGGGCCATATTCATATGAGTAGGGCTACATTTGAACACGATTAGGCCTATAACATGAATTAGTGAATATCTACTAAGTAATCTTTAAGTTTCTATAAAGCTAAACCAGGTGAAATATGCGAAGTAATATTTTTCCTATGCAACGGAGTGATCAGAAAACTGCAAGTGGAACCCCCTGTTGGCCTTCAGGTGTGACTGGCTCAACAAGCAATGACCCTCCTAGCTCCCATGCATAGGCATCTGCTTCAGTCCCAACCCTGAAACCTATCGAATCCTTATTGGAACTTAGGTATGTTAATACAGGGTGGCTCAAAAGTCTCGAGAAGCCTGCTTGCTATAAGAAATCGATTTAGAGAAGAACCACGAAAATGTACATACATATAGCATGGTCGGGGGGATATGTAATGATGCTAGTTTAAATGACCTTGGAGTGATCCTTCAACATCATCATTATGCTAAAGTTTGAACTACACGTCGTAGAATAGTGGTGTAAATTGCTAAGTTGTAGAGAATTGTAAGCCAATACCAAAGCAAAAAACGGAATGAAAATCCGATCATTAGTTATCCTTAATAGCTTCACTGCATGTCTTTAGAGTGTACAGCAGAGAAGGCGCCTTTCCAAATGAATCATGGCAATGTGGGATACAGAAGGAGATTTTGTGTTTGCTATCCAAAAAACGTGTGTTGCGTTTTCCACAAAATTGAAAAGTAGTTTCGTGAAGGATGCATATGTTCAGTTAAACATTGGGGTGGTGGGGGCAGGTGTGCAGAATATACCAGAACACTAGAACGAGGTTCGCAGGAAATTTCAGAGAACTGTGGAAATTCACTAAAAAATGGCTTGCCTATATGGTGAAAGGCTGCGGATATTTGAAAAATCTGTAGTAACATTTTGTGGGAAATTTTGTCCAGCAGGAATTTCATGCACCCCTGGGAGGGGGGGGGGATTCTTAAGGTTTGCTGCATGACATTAAGGAAGTGAACATGCAACGCTCATTTGGACAAATAATCCCCCTCTACCAGTACATGCTTGACATGACTGATAATGAAATGAAACTTAAATAATTCCCTTTGCTTTAAATAAAATATCATTGCCTGAAGCTATTAATCTGCCTTGCTCTTTCCCACTCAAGGAAACATTTTTAGCTTCTCTCCCCTCCACCCTCGCCGCCCCAAATATAACTGAACTTACCGATTTTCCGATTTTGCGGAAAATGCACTACACGTTTCTGGATAGAAACGAAACCTCTTTCTGTATCCCGTACTGCTACGAAAACTTTTGTTTGGTACGGTGCCTTGTCTGCTGGACACCCTGAACACATGCAGTGAAGCTATTAAGGATGAAGCTATTAAGGATAACATGTCTGAAGGATACCTTCTACCCTAATGGTCCGATTTTCATTCGGTTTTTTTGCTTTGGCATTGGCTTATGATTCTCCACAACTGTCCAATTCACACCATTATTCTACGACGTGTAGTTCAAAATTTAGCATAGTGATGACCTTGAAGGACCATCCCAAGATCATTTAAACTAGCATCACTACATGTCCCCCGACCCATAATATATGTGTGTACATTTTTGTGTAAGTAGATTTCGAATGGCAGTAGGCTTCTCCAGACTTTGAGCCACCCTGCATATTCACTAACCCAATTATAGGTCTATTGATTCAAATATCGGCCAAATCACACACATATAGGCCTAATTACATGTGACACCATCCAGTAAAGTTCCAACATGCTACTGATGTATTACCTAGTGTGGATAATGAATATTCCAGATATCAACTCTCCCCTTTCCAGCTTTTGCTGTAGGCTACTATACAGTGAAGCTGCCAGACAATACGAGAGGGATTGTGGTCGTAGAAACCCAGAGGTATTTCTCAGCCAAGTTATGATACAAAGACTATATGTCAGAAAAAAAAAAGTGAATACAAAAATAATTGGATAGAGGCTTCAAGAATTTGAAGCAGTGTTTCAGTAGAATAGAATAGACATTGTCGGCCAATAAGCTTAGGCCCAGGTGGCAGATGTTAAGTGGAAAAAACCATCATCGTGTCAGTTGTTTTTTGCCGCAGGAAACCGGAGTAACCAGAGGAAACCCTCGTACGAAGGGGCAGGAACCAATCAAAGAAAAACCTGTATATATACGCTTCCCTTCACCAGGATCGAACCTGTGTTTGTAATACGCCAGAGATGTACAGCTGGGACCAAGACGCCTATCGAAGCTGATGCCCCAGTGCTTGCAGCTACCCAAATTAGCGTTCTAGTGTTCCACAAAATAATTCAACTTGGAATCTTCCATCCGACTCCAGCATCGGCCTGTTTCTTTGCACCATGCCATGATGCTGTCTTTGATTTTAAGGTGACCGAGACCACAAATTCTTCGAAGTGGTCGAAAATTAAATGCACTGTAGTGGAAAAATTGCGAGTCTGCCTGTCGGGAGGCGTTTTTCATCTTATTCAAACTCCTAAAAAACCGCAACTTGGAGCTTTGCTACTTGGTACCAACAGAAACTTAAATACTGAATGTTAAATGCACACTTCTACTAAATCATCAAGTTACTTACCTTAGGGGTCGAGTTACTGGAACAGATGCTGTTGGCGTAAAGCTGGGTAAAAGATTAGGCCTTACAACTTCTCTTTGGAGATACTGACGCTGGCCACTAAAACAAAATTAAAGTAATAATAATTAATTCAAGAAGTGCACAGAACAGTATTGTATGAGTGTTGTAGTTCGCCTTTAAAAAATACCGACCGATGTAACGCTTACAGAAACGAAGAACAATTCTTGAAGAACTTTCTGTGAATGCAGCAGTGTAAAGAAAAGTGAGTCGAAAAACACCTGGAGCATTGTCAGCTCCTGTGACAAGGCTTGCATCATTACACCTCGTCACAGCTACCAATAAATAGTCACACATCATGTACAGATCAGTGAGTGAAAGAGATGTTAATGATTGGTGTTAGCTCCTGTGACATTGCTTGCATAACTGTAGATCGTCAGAGCTACCACAAAATATACACACAATGGATGAACATCAGTGGGTGTAAAAAATGCTTATGATTTACATTAGTTCCCGTAACACGACACACATAAGTTCACCTAGTCAGAGGTCCCAATTACTAGCCCCACTACGAATACAACTCAGTGGTTGTAAGCCATGTTAATGATTAGTGTTAGCTCTGTAACCAGGCTCGCATTATTGCACCTCTTTAGAACTCCACTGACTATTCATGCACAGATGTAGATCAGAGGGTGTAAGAGATGTTCATGGATGATGTTAGCTACTGCAAAAGGCTCGCATCATTGGAACTCATCAAAGCTTCATTAGTTATCCACACAACAGATACAGATCAGTTGGTGTAAGAGAAGGTGATGGTTGTTGTTTGGTCCTCTATCAATGCTAGCATTGTTGCGCCTCATCGGAACCGTACCAACAACGGATGGACACAGATCAGTTGGTGTAAGAGATGTTAATGATTGCTGTTGGCTCCTATAACAAGGATTGTATCACTGCAACCCATCAGGGTGTCCACTGATACAGGTCAGTAGGTGTTAAGTACTGTAATGAGTGTTACCTCCTGTAACATGACTCGCACATTTGCACCTCATTAGAGCACTGATTAGCTAGCCAATGGATACAGATCAGTGGTCATAAGAGATTTTCGTTATATAGGAACATTTCAGTAATGTCGAGAGGGATATGAATGTAAACAACATGGAATCACTTCTAATAAGAAGATAAGGTAACCAAAAAAAAAAATAAGCCTAATTATCACAAAAGTTTTCAATATGGTATTAATTCTTCATTGGTTGCAAACACTTAAGCTGTTACAAGTATAAAAGTTGTAGTAGCCAATTTGAAAAGCTGGAAACTGTAACTGCTTGCAAGGATTTCAATTTCAGCCTGGAAAAAAAAACATGATTTACTGGAAGCCAATCCGAATGTTTTCTCCTTAATCTTTAACAAAAAGAATAAATCATTGCAGGTGTGGATGTCTGGAGAGGGTCTCTACTTACCCATGACAAATTTTCAGTTAGTGGTGCTTTACCCCACTGAATAAAACAAACATTTTGTTACTTAACATGTTTAAAGGAAAGTGTATGTTTTTCGTTAGGGGATCTTTTTTCTTTAAGCATTTTTGCAGTTTTATTTTTAAACTTCTTAAGCGAAGAATATACCAAATAAAAAGTGTTGATTATTAAGTGCTAATTTAACGCTCATATGACACGTGAACCTAAAACGAATTCTACGGCGACGAACAAAGAATTCTGTGTTCCAGTTATCAGAATGCCGTAAGTTTCTATGGCACAAGGACACAGAGGCATCAGTTTTGACCCAGATCTAGCATGTGGAATATGAACACTACACCAGACCGGTAGTCCAAATTCAAATAAAGAGCCAATGACTTCATGAGCACTTCATCAATTACGAATATTAGTCAGGGGGTCAGCAATGCGTTGTGTGTGAAGATTTTGTTTGCAAACACAAGTTGCATATATCAGTGGGAGGTTGGAATAAAGTTGGGTGATTCCACCCAACGACCACGATTTCAGGGTGGAGGGGCTCTTATTCTCATAACCTTATAGATTTGATATCTTAACTTCTATTGATCCTATTTGGTAGAATTTTTTTTATTATTTAAAGACAATTAAAAGAACAATTTATAAAGTCCTGTGAGTAGGTTTCCTCATACATGGTGAAGAACATGCCATACTTTTTAGTTTGTCTTATTTCAGCTAAAAGCACCACATATTTATTACCAAAATCATTAGAATGTTGTTTGACTCTGTTTGGTGAGAAACTATGTCAACTTCTTCACCGATTACGCGACACCGTTGGTGGTAATAATGCCTTAGGCCATAGGACTTCACAAATTCTTCAATTCTTTCAGTTATCTTTGCACTCAAAAATTGTAAACATATTGGGCAAATTGATGCCCTGATATTATGCCCAAGGTTACTGTAATGTGTGCGCCCTTCGACAACCTGGAGTAGGTGGGGGTGGGGTGCAATTACCCAACTTTTTTAACCGCCCTTCGATATACCACTTGTGTCTGCAAACAAATTCTCTGGTGGGAGATATGCATACAGAATGTACAGCTGTCCCCAGAATTATTTATTTATTCAGTTATACAGTTGTACTTCTAAACTATAATTAAATAAGGATTCCCACCAAATTTGAACGTAAACACAAAAGAAGAATGAATTCGTTTTACTTACCTGAGTGGCCTTGAAACAGTGGGAGCAGATGCCATTGTTTTGCAAAGGAACAGAGTAATCTTAATAGCCCTTCTATCTGGAAATGGCCGAATCCCTTGCTGTAAATAAAAAGGAAGATATTAGGCTATTAGCTCACGATTTTCTAATGAGGATTGAGCAGTTTAACGAAGTTAAGTTTTCGATGCCTTATCATTGTAGCACGAAAAAATAAACAGTGTAAAAGAAGCGCTCAATTTAGATCCGACTGAATTGTGTTTGTGTGCCCTTGGAGTAAGTCACACACGGTTTTTGCCGAGTGAAGCCCGAACCCTTGAGGTCAAATGAATAAATACAGTTGCCAACCTATTTCCTTTACGTTTTGGATTTAAATGTCAGACTGTCTGAACGAGAAATGGAGAGGGGAATAAGGTTTGGTGGTCATCATGGCTAAGTAGTTATAAAGCTTAGCATAGCTGCCTGAATTAGCTGATCTGTCAATGACTGGAAAGTGGATCCTGAGAAAGTTCCGGTCAGTCTGTGCCATCCAGGGTAGTGTGAGAGACTACCATTCTCCACTAGTGGCTATGGGATCAAATCTGGCCTGTGCTGAGTGTTATTGCAATCCCACGATGATTGGAAGTTTCCAGGTTTGCATCCGCCGGATTTGCCCCTCCCTTGCAAGGCTTCGTTCTCCTTCAAAAACATCTAGTAAAGTTCAAAACTGAGCCGATTCCTTAGCATGCTTCAGATCGACTGAAGGTGCCATAAATTTATTTTTAATTAGTGAGCCCATTTGGCTATCCATCCTGTAATCTAACGACAAGTTAATCCCACCTGCTATCTGGTTTAAAGTTAAATGAAAAACCCCAAATCTAAAAACACAAGTGAAATCTGACCCTCCCTCCCCTACCCCCCGGGGGGCGCGGGGGGGGGGGCCCCCCGGGTACCACTTGCAGTTGCCAACTGCATGCAACTTTATAACACGACTTGTTATTACATGTTGGCTTTACTGATGCTCTTGTCACCAAAGGCTACCAAGCTATATTTATTGTTAAACAGTATGTTAAAAATCTCTATTGTTATTGATCTTGTTCTGTTTTTAATGCTGCCTAACGTCGTACTTAATTCTATCATGTAAATTTGATTCAGATGTTTCATATTTTGTTTTGTTTATTTTCAGTTTCGTCTATTTATCTCTTTTTTTTTTTGTATATTATACCCTACTGAAGTATTATTTAATGAACTGCAAGTCCTGTAATGCCATGCTTAGGCCATTGGCCATAAAGTTAAGGGAAAAGAATTCCGGGAAGACAAACCATCACTAAGAATCACACACACTATTGTGCCAAACCAATTTTTTTTATTTGCTTTTTGTTTAATGCTGGTCTGATGATCGGTTCGGGTCAGGGACATATCGAACACAATGTACGGGACTGAAATTTCCGACGAACGCCTTTTTTTCCCGAAAAATTAGAAGATTTTTTTTTTCTGCTATATCCCAACCTTTATTCGCAGCTTCATTCACCTCCTGTTTCTTTTCATATTGAGGTCCATCTTTCCGGTTCAGACAGTACCGGGTCAGAAGTGTACCCATTTCACCAAATCCCATTTCGCCGATTCTCGTTTCGTCGAAAATTAAAGGTACATTCCCCCCCCCCCCCTCCCTAACGCCATTTTTCCTGATCCTCCACATCAAGTACGGCCCCAAAGGTCTATTTATTTCCCATTGCTAAAAATCCGTTTTAAAATGTGGCGTCTAGGAGGTTTTCTGTTGAATATTGGGAACTAATTTAATAGCATCCTGCTAATATTTACCTTGCAATAACCATGATGTTTCAACTGTTTATGTGTATGTATTAATTTTTAATCGTTAGCTAATAATTACCATGAGATCTAAAATCTAAAAAACTAATGCGGTAAAAATTTCAATTATTTATGCCCATAGATCGCCAAAGAAAAATTATAAGATACTAGGCTAAAAAATTATAAATTGTGATGTTAAAATACAAAAATCTTTCCGGTTTGTGACGACACAATTTTTGTGTTGATGCTGTTTCGTCTACGAGGTCAAGGCCAATTGAGATAGTAGCTGCGTACCTCGCTGTGAGGAACACAGCTATCTCACTTGGCCTTGTATTACTACGCAGTCTCGTGAAACTGTACGATGGTAACATGCGCGGTTGAGAGATCAGTGCGTGGTAGTTAGGATAAGCAGGAATGTACCTTTCACTCACCGTGTCACCGAATCCCGTTTCGCCGAATAAAACTATGCTTTAACATTCCTAATTGGAAGGAATTTGTAATTAGTTGCGGTTTCTGATGTTATATGTTTAGCCTGGGTGCCCATCTCCCCTAAGGACTATGCGGAGTTCCCCCTCCAAGACTGCGAGGAGTCAACCAGTTTTTAAAAAAAATTCCCCTACTCTCTGGTCCAACTTTAGAAAAAGGTGTGTATTTCATAGCATGATTACTTTGAGCTCTAACTGATCATGTTATGAAATATACCATTTTGTTCCAAAATTTGGTTAAGGGCTGGGGGTTCAAAGGTGAACTAGTATGAAAATATGAATGCTTGACATAATACACTGTTGATAATGAGACCAACTTCTCGTTTTTACGACTGACTGGCCTATTGGTTGGGGGAACTCTGTTCTTCCTCCCCCCCCCCCTCGCCAATAGGGCCGCAAGTCGTAAAAAATTTTTTAGGGGGGAACTTTGTCCCCCTCCCCCCCAAAACAATAGGCCACTCAGTTGTTATTTTTTTGTGGTGGGGAACCACCCCCCCCCCATGCTCCTCCCGTTCCCCCACTGTGGGCACCACTGTGTTTATCAGTAGCGAGCATGGCAGGGCAACCAAGGCACGTTTGAGAAAAAAATATTTGGCGAGACAGGATTCGTCGACATGGGAATTCCCGTTTCGCTGAAAATTAAGACACTGATTAAAATTCGGCAATACGGAATCGGCGAAACTCGGAAATCAGTAGGCTAAATAGTAAATAAGTTCAAAATTAATATCGATTAAAGGAAATTTGGAAGAAGGCTAGTTAAAAAAAACAAAAAATTCCAAACAAAGAAAATTCTACGTAAAAAATCCAGAAGAAATTTTAAAAAAGGAATAAAAATCCTTGGAAAAAATCCAATACATTTATTTTTATTACGGTATTTGTATATTTTATTTAGCCTTTTTGTTTTAAATGTAAGGTGATTCAGTACTTCTTTGTTAGCTCAACGAACGACTTTCATCTCATGAACATCTCATGCTGCCCTGTGCCTTTCGTGGTTCTTTGGGACCGTTCATAAAGCACATAACAGTATTTTTTGGCCAATTTTGACCTCCTACCTTCCCCATGTAACATTTTGACACACCTATTCATATCCCTTTGAAAAGTATGTCACACCGATCTCATCCTCCACCATGTGAATGATTTTTTTTTCTGGGAATGCAAGTCTGCGGGCCTGCGAAAACTCTTTAAAAAAACAGCTTATTATGTGTTGTAGTTGGGAAAAACGGGCACAAGGGAAATCCTTTAATTCATGCCTTTCCCAACCAACCATTCAGAATGAGAGCTCCATTACATTCTACTTAATTACAAGAATGGTGACAGGTTCAAACAAAAGCTGTTTTACAACCCCCCCCCCCCCCCTACTTTGCTGACACCAGGCCTGAGCACATCTTGTATGCGCTAAAATGTTTATCTCGCACAAACAATAAAGGTATACAATTGTGACGTGATTTTTTTTGACAGCCCCCCTCCTTCCCCATGTCACGTTTTGTCACACTGAAGTTTTGAACTGATACCCCTACCTCCTCGGAGCGTGACGTACTTTATCAATGGTCCCTCCCTCCCCTCTTGCACGTGCACTTAAGTGATTGGAGCGGATTTATATGCCCAGAAGCGAGTGTCCCTATGAGCCACCGTAGATACTTGACAGGCATATAGTGTGGACAGAGTGAAGTGGTGGAGGGAGAGGGGGGGACTTCACATTACGGAGACGGGGTGACGGAGAAGTAAGGGGTGGAGGAGAAAGGGACATACAATGGTGCTGTTTCTAAACTAGAGGTATGTCTGAGGGAAGTGAGGAAAACTGTTTCTTAACTCGAGGCGACTGATCCAAACTCCTCCCACTTTGCATAAACGTGACGTCATGGAGCTGAGATGTTGCTGAGGAAACATGGCTGCCATCACGCATTAGCCTAGTAGCCGAGATGGTCGTGTTTCTAAACCGTAGGAAGTGAGATATGGAAAACTTCTAAATTTAGAAACAAAATCCAATTAAACAGAAATTAGTAAGCATTTGTATTATGTTCTTAATAACATTTCTCTCGCTGAAAATAGATGTGGCAGCGATTATTGCTAATTTTTCTAATGTTGCGAACGACAAGTGAGGCGGTGCTGTTTCTAAACTGATCGGTTTTTATGACGTTGAGGGGCGTGGCTTAGACGAATCCATCTCACTCTTCCCTTTAGTTTAGAAACACGCCCTATTTACTAGGGATGGGTCGGTTTCATTTTTTTGACTTCGGTTCCGGTTTCGGCTTTCACCCCAAAAAACCTCGGTTTCGGTTTCGGTATCGGTTTTTGCCACCATCCACCCCAACTAGCTATTTCTATTTTTTTCCCTGTAATACTGGCTTCTAATTCATTCCTTTTTCACTTTCAGCCGCGTGATAGACCATGGGTATAGCTGTGGCACTATTTTCCTCTATTTTCATTTTAATGACTAGAAACTTTGTTGTCATTCATACGTAGAAAATAATAATTATTTTTAAAAAATAAGCAAATTTTTGATTTTTCGAATACCGTACGAAAAACCGACACAAAATCCGAATCGGTTTCGGTTTCGGTTTTCAGTAAAAACCGAAAATTCGGTTTCGGTTTCGGTTATTGACTCATCCCTACTATTTACTAAGCACATGCCGTCCTTAAACGGGTTACCTGCTATTATATACATAAACATTTTCGTTTGCGTGTGATGGCGTTGAGTGTTGGAGGGTGGATGGAGGGGGGGGGGGGAAGGGAGCCCCGCTAGAATTTCTTGCACCGAGCCCACACCGAGGAAGTTGCGCCACTGAGTCAAAATCCACCGACACGCCACCTTTGACGATTTTCTGACAGTGCACAGTTTGACCTGTATATGTGTGTGTGTGTGTGGGGGGGGGGGGGAGTAATGCAATACCATCCGAGTATGTGAGTGTGTGTCTGGGGAGGCAGTACCATCCGAGTGCTTCTTCCTCAATCAGAACTGCCGGAATATACAAAGAATGAAACTCTACCACAATGCAATCAGAACTGTGGAGGGTCACGCTTCATACGGATTTCTTTCTTTACATTATTTTATTTTATTTTCGTATCCCTTCGACGAAGTACAGGGTCACCTTACATTAAAACAAATTATAAAAAGCCACAAAAAAAAGCCAAATATAAAACTATTGGATTTTTTCCCCCTTGGAGTTGTTGCTTTGAACTATTTTGCCGTTTCCGGGTGGAGTAAATTATCGAATGTCCACAATCGAAATTGACACAACCTCGATTTCATTCATGTTTCAGTTTCGATTGCCTTGTTTGCGCCATGCGTTGTCCCAGCGATTCGCTCTTCTTATTGTTTGTTGTGTCAAAAAATGGCGCTTACGACTTTTTTAACAGTCTGTGTTGGGAAGCATCCAAAGCGGTCTATTTCGAGCTTTTAGCATATTGCTTTTCATTGGCTGTTGATTTTGCTGTCTCCACTGACGTCACAATACAGCTCAACAGCTTACGCATATGCGCACAAGTCAAACCAAACCGGAGCCAGTGATGTCTTTAATGACCAACCTCCCTGTACACTATCGTTTCACTTGACCTTGGAAGCATCCTCTAATATAAATAACTAAGTAAACTCTTTACTAACATCCGGAGGACTGCACTGCAGTCAAGTCCACGTGCGTGAATTTGTTTTCGTCTGAAAAAAAAAAACAAAAAAAAAAACGTAGATAGCCAAACACTGGCTTTCACCACAGTCCCACAATGCTATAACAGGAATCTTGTTTGCTTGTTTTCTTTGATCTTACTATAGAGCAGTGACAAAAACGTCATATTATTATATATAACTCTATCTTTGCTGGAGCCAGTAATTGGGATAGCTGCAAGGGGCACTGGAGGGGAAAAGAAGGGCGTCTTACTGAACCAATGATGTTAGGGCGTATTTCTTAGGCCTGAAACGCACGATTTTTTTTGTCGATTTGTTGGCAGTTGATGAAATTTTTAGCAAGTGAAATCTTTTCTTTTGCGATTACAACATCGCCGCAGAAGGGATTGGAGAAAACAATGTTTTTTTTAAGGCTAAGAAACCCGCTCTCAAAGCACTGAATTGACTAGAAGTGCCGTTGTTTTTTACCTCCATTTTAATCTAGTGCCCCTTGTAGCTATCTCTCCAGATGATAGCCTCGTATAGTCAATATGGCATTACAGACGCTGCTGTATAGGACATGCGGACGAGCAGGATGATTAGGCAGAAGCACAGATTAGAGAACGTGGCTAGATATCGCATCTCAACTCCTCCAATTCTACAGGGCAATTCTACATTCGTCAGGGCCCTACTAACGGTTTCGGAAAAAATATCCCGGAAAAAATATCCCCAGAAAAAATATCCCCGGAAAAAAAAACCACTTCACTTTTAGCTTACTTTTTTTTTTATAGCGCACCAAACACATAGAATGGTCACGATACAAGTTTTGCTGATCAACAACGCACAAGTAATGATTCTGAACAACAGGTTCCTGCATTTAATGGAACAAAAATGTATAATTTTGAGGCATTACGGCCTTAAAATTAGACGACCGATACGACTGAATGACTTGTTTACTTCTTCAATGTGGGCTTCGGGAAGCCAGTTGAATCATATCAAAAACCAAAACTGGTAAAAGGGGCCGCCAAGTTCCGAATGGTTCGGCCCTTCAAAGGAATGATATCAACACACCAAAACATTCGCGGAAAATCGCACCTCTTAATAGTTCGAAGGTTAAATGAAAACTAGAACATTGCTACTTTTGGTAGCAATGTTCAAGTTTTAATTTAACGTCCAAAGTATTATTCGGTGCGGCACCCTAACT
Organism: Lithobius niger; assembly: GCA_023313725.1. Lineage (NCBI taxonomy): Eukaryota > Metazoa > Arthropoda > Chilopoda > Lithobiomorpha > Lithobiidae > Lithobius > Lithobius niger. Next base: position 230,943 of record JAHWFP010226832.1, read on the forward strand.
AAATTAACATGGGGATGAGCGGACTAGAATTAGCTAGCTAGTAGCTAGTTAGCTAGCTAGTTACACATTTTCAACGTTATTGAGGGTCAAATTTTGCATTGAAAGCAGCTTAGCTGGCATTCCTACAAGAGTTAATTTCTGTCAGGTGGGTCATTGCTCTTGATTTCAACACAATTTAAGCTTTTGTACCGCATTATTATTTTTCCCCAAGTACCTGAAATGTGCCCAACTATGCTTCAAGATATAAGACACTGACGCTATGGCGCCGCGCTACAATGGTTTACAACCTCGACAGTTGAACTGATGTGATGTTTGTTGTGATGATTATTGCCTAACTTGGCGCGACACACTAGCGTATGTCTAGATTATTGTTCTCAAATTGTTTTCTTCGATTGTATACCGCGGTTAGGCTAGTCAAATGGGTTCAAAAGGTTTTGCAGCGAAGTTTTAACCACTCCAGGGGCGAGTTGCTCGTCATACACGAACGTCGAATATGACGCGATTTTGACGGAATCGTTGGCCACGTCGTGTGCAAACATGGCAACGATTACGTCAAAATCGCGTCATATTCGACGTTCGTGTTTGACGAGCAACTCGCCCCTGGTCATCTGGTCACTGCGGTTACTACAACTGATTGCAATAATGAAGAATCAACTATGATCCGATACCAGCTGACGTACGCTAAATCTAAACACAGGCTAGTGTTTTGCCATCTAGTAATAGACATGGACCAACGCGTGGACGAAGCATGGACATACATATTCAATTCTAATGCTCGTTTTTTTTACAAGCAAAATTGCGCAAACAATGGATGTACACATGATAAACCAGGCCGTATTAACGACAATAAGAAGGCAGCGAAAAAAGCCAACAAATTAACTGAAAAAGAACTTTTATTTAGAAAAAGAACTCTTATTCTTATGAAACCCACAGCTGATACTTAAACTGGACTGGCAACATTTTTGTTTTAAAGTAAGTGATTGTAAAGGATTTTTAATTCGTCTAACTACAAAAAAAGTTAGTACAAAAAAGTGAATACTGGTTTTTTTCTAGGGATTTTTTCCGGGGATATTATTTCCGAGGGATATTTTTTCCGGGAATATTTTTTCTGTGGATCTTTTTCCGCGATTTTTTTCCCTGGGGTATTTTTAGTACCACCGGGAGGGGGGGGGGGGGGTTAAGCCTTAAAAATTGCCCCCACCAGGGCCCCGCATAGACTTAGAAAAGGTTAAGTGCAAAATCTAGTCTACTTTCTAACCTATGGTTGAAGTTTCACAATTAACTCTAAACTGGTTTGTTCAATTTATATTTCCCAGGTGCAGGCCAAATGTTTAAAAAATAAAAAAATTAAAATGAAAAAATTGAACTCTAAGAATTTTTAATTTAAAAATTTTAAGAAGTCAAAGATTTAAAAACGTGAAATTTAAAGTAAGGTACACAAACGTCTACATTAAAAAAAAATTAATAAAAAATGTATTTCATTTTTGATAGGTGAAAAGCTGAATGAATCTAGGAAAAAAACTGACAGAAAAAAAAAATAGCCTGGGAAAAACAGACAAAGGGAAAAAACCGCGGAAAAAGCTGCGGTGAAAACGCCGAAGGATAAAAAAGCATTGGCATAAAAGCCACAGAAAAACACGTTTCCTGGTGAAGCTTCCTTTGCCTGCCTGATGAAATTCGAATCAAGGTAACTGACCTAACCTACCCCACGGGGAGCCATCACAAAACACACTTGGTGTGCCGACTTTTTTTTTTAAAGTTTAAAAAAAAAGGCCGGCATACCATGAGTATTTTGTGACGGCTCCCCTGACCTAACCTTTACCAAAATCAACAACATGAAAAAAAAAAATCGACAAATCAATTCGACTTTTTCCCCGCTGTTTTTTTCCTGCGCGGAACAGATAGTCCTCTATAACGCAAAAGAAAAATTGTAATTTCCGTGTTGTAACTCTCGCTTTAATTAATAATTTCCACAGCTTGTCATAAGGTTGTCTGGGCGAAAAGCTGCGGATTTCGCTTCCTGCCTTAGGCCAGTTAATTTAACACTGCCAAAAACGTATTTTACCAAAACACTGCTACTAGAGCGGCATTAATTTTTCGGCGTAGCTGAGAACTGTAGTGGAGCCGGGAGGCAACAAACGCAATTTCCACCTCAGTTGGCTTTGGTTTGTGAAACAAAACTCCTTCCTCGCGTAAGGCTCGTTTAAACGCTATGCGAACTGACACGTGTTTGGATTGATTGCGGCACAGTAAGTAATTTCTAACATTCGTTGTCCGCAAAAGTAAAAACAGTCACTTGTTCTTACAACAAAAAAAAGAAGGATATCGTTCTACTGATAGCGTGATAAACGGCAATAGAGTACCAATTGATTACTTTACAGCATTAAGCAAGACTGAAATTAACCCATTTTATTTTCGCAATGAATCTTAAATTACATCAATAATTTGTCTTAACTACAGTTTATAATTCACTTTCTTTTAAGGGTGCTTTACGTGCTGAATATTGCTTCGCCGAATTACTACGTTCATTCAAACCGTGCCAAAATGGTGCAAATGCGACGGTTGATGGACGAAATATCGATTTTTTTTTGCAGACATCAGTTTCACTTTCTGTTTTGCCTAACGATGACGTCGGAGTAATACGATAAAAAGTAACATACGTGCCATATCGACCTCAACTTGTTTACGCTTGATTTTATTTTTGGTTGCTTGACAACCTTGAGATGATCGTTACTGACTATTCGGGTCATTTTCATGCCTGTATGCTCTCGCACCAAATGTTTTATTCTTATTACTGGCTGTATCTCCGGCGTAACATACGCCGGTCTAGCTGGTTACCGCATACCTACATGAAATACTTTACTGGGTAGCACGAAATGAAAATAATTTCGAGGCCCCCCATCTGTTTCCTCCCCCCTCTCCCCACATTCTTCCGGTGCATGGTCAGATTTCCCCCCATGCGCCTACTCACTGGTAGCCCTTTCCCCTCTCCACTGCCCCCCCCCCCCCCGAATTTGTGAATATCCCCATCGCCGCTCCCCCTCCCTTTGAACCCCTGTTGTTTGGTTTACGTAGGGAAATAAATGTGTTTTTGCAATAGAGGACGCTGCTGTTATGTTGCTGAATTGTCTGTTTGTCCGTTCTGACGCTAAGTGCGATAAACCCAGCAACGATCGTGCAGACATTGATTGTTTTTCAACCATTTTTGAAAGCTCTTCCTGATTGTTACAGGGCACAAACATTGTAACGCACACACAAACGTTTGTTACTGATTGTTATGCACACACATCTGATGATTTTGCTCAGTGCCACCCAAGCCTTTTATACAGTATATAGAGACTAGAGGAAGCCCGTGCTACGCACGGGTGGTGTTTGATGCACCGTTAAAAACACTGGGACGATTTCCTTCCTCATGTGTTTTACGGAATGCGTGTATCCCGTCTATGTGTTTTTGCGTACCCTGTCTATCAAACGGTGTTTTTCGTTTGCTTCACTCCCTCATTGATTGTATCCCTTGTTCCGGAGTCCATACACTTACATTACATATGATTGTTTCCTGGCAAAATGGTTGGAATACGCGTGTGTACATGTGCAATAAATAAATCCGCCTTTGTGCATGTGAAATAATAAATACGCCTTTGTATACCGGAAATAAATAATTACGCCTTTGTACACCTGAAATAAATAATAGGCATTGGAGACATTGTAAGGGAGGATTAAACAACCGAAGCTTCAACAATCAGCAAGAGGGCGAGCGGGCTCATTGTTCCCACGGTAGCAAAGAAAAATGGCGAGCGACCGACAATGAAAACGGATATGTGCTCTATCAATTACTTGCGGCCGTCTTGTGGCGGCCGTCTTGTGGCCGTCTCGTTGCCGTCCATCCTACGCGACAACTCGATTTTATTAATAAAGATTCTTATCTAACATAATTAAAATCGTTCAGTGTGTATATTTATTTATTTATATGTGTGCCCTTCTACTCCTCTTGAAATAGTGGCCTCAAAAATTGGAGAACGCATTTGGAAGAATGGAAATTTCTCCGAATTTCCCTTAAGCGTACTCTGAAATTCAAATTCTGGTTCTAAATGCCCCAAATTAACGAAAAATGACCGTTTGCAACAATCGTCAGCAACAATCACACAACAATACGTGACGTCAACGACTGTTGACCACATTTTTTCCGTGGAAGCCTCTGACGTTATCCATCAACAATGGTTAGGCGGCAACAGACCAACAAGGAACCAGTCAGTTAATAACTGATTGTTCTCAGTAACAATCGCAAACCCATGGAGCTTTGCTCAAAAATTATTGTCGATCCTACAGACACATGTAAAATCCAAGCGGTACAAGTATGGAGGGACACAGAAGAATAGTGACAAACTAAGTAGACATCTAAACCTTATTTAAAGAGGTGCTGCAATAAGGATTTCCCTCGAGCGAAACGAGACGACGCCAACGGATCGAGCAAAGCGAGCGATGTGGCTAGTTATTATTAAAATGGTAGGTGGTAGAAGTTACAAAAAAAACATATTAAAGCCTTACCGTTTCTCGTATTTAGAACATCCATTGAATTTCGCGTATTTATAATTTCTCCAACTTAAAACCTGTTAAGGATTCCCGGCAAGCTTTTCGGTCGATATCAAACGCTAAGCTCTTTCGCCAAGTTAATCCTATCGAGTAAGACTTTCAAGTTTAATGAAAAAGCTTTAATATTACTACTTCAAATGGCCAGAAAGCTTGGTTGGAATCCTTAACAAGTTTTGTTTTGGAAATATGTTATATATTTTTGCTACAAATTGATAAGATCCATTTTTTCTTAGCTATTATGAGAAGAAAAGCCTAGAAGTCCACTGAACTTGAATTATTTAGCAACTAGGTGAGGCACGTGCTCGCATGAGTGATATGTTAGATGCAATAAATTGGTGCGGTCAGGTCTAATATTTTTATGTCCTTTTGGCTAAAAATCAAGTTACACCTGTTGGTCTGGTTATGCTTCGCTGCGCTCATTCAATCAGCGCGTCAGTAACAACAACAAAATGTCGTACCTCTGCCCTTAATAAAGTATAGATTTTGATTTGGAACTTTGAATTTACTCTTTCCCGTAACCCCCAAACCAGCAAATGGCACGTCCCACGGTTAAAATGCTTGTAGCTATCTGCGAAATTTCAGTTTTAAGCACCCCAAGGAGGAATTTATTTTCGTAAAATTAGCTAATAAGCTAGTAATTCGGCAAACATCTACGCTGTTCACAACAAGTTCTTTTCAACAAGAAAACGTTAAGCTGTGTCACTTATAGGGCCCTTTACGTTTGTTAGGCGACCAAAGTCTCCCAATGAAGCGAAGTTTCAGCCTTTTCTGTCGCATTGTTATTTTTTCGCAGATGCCTAAAAACAGCCAAGCTGCTTTAGCGGTAAAAACACAAGTGTCTAGTGATCCCCATGCTCATATATATTTTATCTAGATGGGACGGATGTTAACGTTATCGCTAAATCTTGAGGGGCAACACACTAGCGTCCGTATTAATAGCTTACTGTAATAAAACGGTTTAAAAATTAAAAAATTACAAATATTAAAGTTAAAGAAGTATTTAATACCATTACCAGCTCATCTAAGAGACATCAAGGACTATAATGAAATGCGAAAAAAATTTTAAAAATGGATCTATAATTTATTATTTAATTCCATCTTGATAAATCGTGATATAAAAATGTTGTAAAACCAACTGAAATTACGAACGTATAAAAACTACAACCTATTATGAATGACGTAAAAATAAAAAAAAATTTGTATTTTTCTTAACTGCAAAAGCTATTGTTATTTATGTTAAATGTTTGTATGTGTAGATGTGTCAGTTCACATACAAGCTACTGAGCTTCGTGCCTATCCTATACTGATTAAACATTATGATTATTATTATTATTATTATTATTATTATAAAAAACACAAAGTTTGAAAATAAAAAAAACTCCAAATTTTGATGATTTTAAGGTGCACATAAATTCCGTCGTTTTTGACAGGTGAACAGCTGGTTAAAAAAAAACAATACCCGTTAAACTTTTCAAAATACCTTTTATCGATTAAAGCAATCATGATTTTTACCCTCCAGAAATAAAGCTAAGTAAGCTTCAACATAAAATTGGCCGAGCGAAGCATGGCTTTAGTACTTCACTAAATTTGGATTTTGTGTGTCTTTTTATCTGTTTGATACACGATAATTGTCGCAATTGTGTTCTGATTTGGTTGAAATTTCGTGACAAGAGCGAGCTTTGGTGTACAAAAGAAAAAAGTTCGAAGTTAAAATACTTTACCTCAAAATTTTCGGCGGTGTACTAAAGTCATCAAACCCCGAGGTTTAGCAGCGGCGGTAAAAGTGTGGCAGTACGGGAACCCGATCTAAAAGGCTAGTGGCCCTGAGCATGATTCGGGGTGCCTCATTTCCTCCTAACGATGTATCCCGATTTTTAGCAGTTGACGCTAAGAGTGCGGCAGTACGGGAACCTGATCTAAATGGTTGGTGGTCCCAAGCATTATTCTGGGTTTCTCACTTCCTCCTACCGATGTAGCCTCCGATAACTACAAGGTATCCTGCCTGGTAGCGTACATTTTGGGGGATTGAAGGAGAGACAAAAATCATACCAAAAAAAAAAAATATAAGCAGTATATATATTTACTGTTTATTATTCTTTTCTGTCCCCCAATGTTTTTCAACCTGACTTGATCCCACCAATGGACAAGGAGGAAGAAGATTTATAGCAACTCAGTCAATGAAACAGCACTGGCTCAGCTGAATCTTTTAGCAAGAATTGCTTGCACTACATGGTACCCGCTCGTTTTCTGTATCCAGTCCAATGGGTCCATGACAGTTCGGTGCCAGACAACTCGGTCCCCGACATTTCGGTCCCAAAATTGGAGATAGTGCGACAGTTCAGTCCCTTATAAAAAATAACCTTACGAATATTCGGTCCCGCAAAAAAAAGTCACTCGCCCGAGTGGTTAAAGGGATATACCTCCCAGCGCCATTTTTCTCGATCCTCCACATCAAGTACAGCCCCAAAGGGCTACTTCCTTACCGTTAGTCTTTCCCTAGCTAAAAATCCTTTTTTTAAATGTGGCGTCTAGGAGATTTTCTGTTGAATATAAAGGAACTTTATTTACGAACGACCCGTAAGTATATGATGCTTTGCGCACTTACAATAACCATGACGTTTCATATATGTGTGTGCATGTACTAATTTGCTAATAATTAACATGAGATCAAAAACCTAAAAGCGTAATGCGGTAAAAAATAAAATTAATTATTCCAATAGATCGCCGAATCAAAATTATAAGACACAAAATTATAAATTGTGATGTTAAAATAGGATAATCAATCCGGTTTGTGACTACACGATTAATGCGTTCATGCTGGTTCGTCTATTAGGCACAATGCCAATAGCAGCTACGTTCTTCAACGCAGCTACTATATCTCAGATGACCTTGGTGTTCGTCATGCGCGGAAGGCGACCAGGGCAAACTGTTATAAGGCAGGCGGAATGTTATAAGGCAGGCCGGGTGTCCCTTTAAGTGGGTTTACGTAAATATGTGCAAATTAGTTGAGCTCCACGTAGTTCTATAAAACGATGCAACTATGGCCGATACCAGTCGAATAAGCAATGCTGCGGAGAGCTGGAACAGAATCTTTGATTGGCCGTAGTCATCCAACTGTGTGGAAAGCCATCAAAACCATTCAAATGGACCAAGCTCAGTAGCGTTGCCTTTGCCAATGCTCAAGAAGCAAAGAGAGAACTTGCGTCGAAACGTGTAGGACCCCAAATTTTGAAATTGCAGCAAGGATTGGGGAGCGTTCACAAATTACCTAATCCTTTTTTCTAAGAATTTAGACCCCGTCCCCTTTGTAACACCAGTGTTCTTAGCATAACTACCGCACCTGAAAATACATCACCTTTCCTTTAAACCACCCCACTCTACTGCATACATTTTTTAGGGGGAACTCGGTTTTACAAGCTGTCCTTAGTACCTAGAGACGCAATGACCAGGGAGTTTTAAAAAAATAAAAATTTCAAGTTATAAACAAAAGTAGAAACTGGCATTGCAGTCAACATATGATTCTCATTTTTTTTTTCAAGTCATAATTGTAATAGTTGTTGCTCAAATTTTAACTGGCATTTTTTTTAACTTGGAAAATTTTTCGACTTGGGACCGAATTGTCGTATGTGGTCTTAATTTTTTGGGACCGAATTGTCCGGGACCGAGTTTTTGGAACCGAATTATCCGGGACCAAATTGTCGCGAACCCAGTCCAATCGCCTATAGATCGAGGAGGATCGATCGTTCATAGAAGAACTGGATTCGGCTTACAAATTATTTCTATTTATTTATTTAATTTAAACAAGTACACTCATAAACTTCAAGGCCATTTCACGTTTCCGACAACAAAAATCCCAGTTTTCAAACCTTGAATTTCGATTTTCAAATTTCAAGCTTTTCAAGGAATTCAAGGCGTGTACGAACCCTGTGTCATAATGCCATACGTCCCAAAGCTTCCCAATTAGAACTGCCAGAATGCCGGGATATACGAATAACGAAACTATTTGTTTGTAATCAGGAATGTAGGCTGTTGACTCTTGCAAAACAATACAAGCAGTGAATAACAAATGATTCTTCCGACAGTTTGGGACGAATAGTCCGTGAGGAGGAAAAGTCCGGGGATAGACTGTCCGAGGACGAAAAGTCTACGCAACGCACGAGACGTTGGAACAAGTGAACTAGAAATGCTTCAGTTTCTAATGCAAGCGATGTGCACGACTGTAACAGATCGATAAGACGAACCGAAACATTGATTTTTTTTTAAACTTGGTAACGGAGCAGTGACGTACGCATGAATTTTTTTTTTTTGGGGGGGGGGGGGCGAAGGAGCGCCCTGTGATACTAAAAAAAAGACAGCCAGCTAGGGGAAATAAGCACTGGAAGCTACCCTAGTGTGTTCCGGAGCTCCGAAATTTTAACACATTTTAGAGCAAAAGTTTAGGCCTATGAGGCAACTTTCTGGCGCATTTTCAGTAACTTTTTTTTTGTGGGGGGAGGGAGCAACTTTTCAGCTTCTTCAGCAGCATTTTTTGCGACTTTTGAGATTGTAGATTTTGAGCCTACATGACAATTTGAAATACTACGACATTTATTATCACACAAAAAAATAAAAATAAGCTTGGCCTGTGACATGGGGGCGCCAGACTTCTTTTGGGGAGTGCACGTGCCCATTGTACCTTCTCCTCCCCCCCTCCCCCCACTACCACCATATTTACGCCTCTGTAACTTAGTACTAGTCATAAAGGGGTGAAAATGAAAATAAACGAATTAACGTCCTTTTCAACTTTTAAGGATACCTCGGTACGGAGATGGACCATTTCGCTATGGAAGTCCCTGAATTTTTTACATGCCACAGCGACATGAGCACGAGCATATTTTTGGTGACTTTTTCTTACCGAATGATCACGGGTCGAATGAGTGCAGATTGAGCTCGAGATCTCCGGCCGACTCCGGCATATTACACAGTCGTGCTAACCACTCGGCCACCCTAACTACCAATACGAAATCCCATTTAATTTACGGTCGTAAAAATAAGATTAAACCTGCCATTTCTTTTTCAGTACTTTCACTTTCGGTTTCCACAAATCCCACTAACACATCTATTTAATGGAGGTTTATATATTACCAGGGTTTTTTTGGTTAATTAAATCTATCTACTCATGATATTACTTACCTGTCCGTACTAGGATGCTGCAGTTGTCCACTCCGACATATTCAGTTTTAGGTGTCTTTCAGATTTTTAAACATTCAGTAAACCGCATCGAACGCAATCGAACGCCAGACGACCTAGTGGAAATCTCGCGCTCAACTGACTGAGGCGCATCAAATAGCAGACATCAATTTCGAAGAGGGAATTTCCCTCCCTTGTTGCCAAGCGACGATGGATTTTGTTTGCGTCATGACGACGGTGATTCCAGAAAACAAAGGCAAACCGAAACTAAAACTAAACCAAAGTGAAAGAGAAACTAAAAGAACAACAATAACATCCGACTGCAAATTATAGGTGTTACGAGTTTTCGGGTAATACAGGGTGTTTAAAAAAAAAACCGCTACACGTCGAATTTTTCTAAGTCCAACAACCATTCCCCGTCGCTATAACCCTTATCCCTGACCTCAGTAAAGAAATCAAGAAAGTAATTCCTGACCTCAGGAAAGAAAGCTTTTATTTGCTTTTCAAATAAGAAG
>JAHWFP010226833.1:3786-16981 GCA_023313725.1 Lithobius niger
GGCAGGTGCAGTATATGTTGGTCGCACTTGGTCTTGCTGCAGAAACCTAGGCGCTGGACCAAGGTAGAATATAATATAGGTAGTGTCACTCTTTCTCTGCCAACGGTAAACATTCGGATGATACTGGTACCTGCTTTCAACGATTCACCGCCAGAGGGCACTGTTGTCAAGTAAAGGTTATTAAAGTAAAAACCAAGCAGTGCTACAAGATAAAAACACGAACAACGTTTCGAAAATTTTCAATTTTCATCATCAGTTACGCATAATAAAATTAGAGCATGGCAAATGCCACTAAGTCATCCTATTTAAAAGCATCTATCACAATAGAAATAAAAATAAAATTAAAAATAAAAAAAATAAAAGGGTACAATAGCATCAATTTAAAAGGATAAAAACCTCCAATTTCCCCTCTCAGAAGAGGCAGAAATGGCGGCCGAAATGCACCACCGAACCTTCGTCTTGGGGAATTCAAGTCGAATGGCAAGGTGTATGCAAATCGGGTCATGTGTTTCGGGTTTGATCCATTCGTTGGCGCTATGGGGGTTGCACAGTGTGCCTGGAAAAAGTGTCGAGCTTAAATGTTTTAATTACAGGAAAATATTACAGGCCTAAGTCTTTTTTTTTATTTTTATTGTGATGATGCTTTTAAATAGGATGACTTAGTGGCATTTGCCATGCTTTAATTTTATTATGCGTAACTGTTGACGAAAATTGAAAATTTAAAGTAAAAACCGAGCAGTGCCACAAGATAAAAACACGAACAACGTTTCGAAAATTGAAAATTGAAAATTTTCGAAACGTTTTTCTTGTTTTTATCTTGTGGCACTGTTCGGTTTTTACTTTAATAATCTGTTACCGTGCTTTTTTACTCCATTACGTCAAGTAAAGATAGCGCAAAGCATTATGGGAATCGAAACTATTTAGCGTTCTTAAAACAAATTGATCACGATAAGAATACAACATTAATCGCCTAAAATATATCATAGGTCAGATTAGGACATTAAAATAATTTTAAGAAATATCAGAACTGGCTGATCAAGTTTTATTTTTTTAAATCCAACATTCAATTCTAAACGCGTTTATTAGAACATTATTGATACACAGGATACCTTGATGTCGAAATATAAGTACTGCAATTTTTTTTTCAATCTTTTATTTTGTGCCTTTGGGTTTTTCCTTGTTAACGAAGCCGTGAAAATGCATTATTTTATTATCTGTCACCAAAGACGCTCGTAGACTTCCAAAAAGAAAAAGTCACCATCGGAGAAAAAAAAAAGGGAGCACCCCGAGTGCTTCCACGAAATCGAACATTTGTAAACTTAAGTACGAAATGCCTTTCCAGATTTAATTTCTCGAGACCGAAGGTCGAGGGAAATTTGCTGGAAAGGAGTTGAGTGCTAAAATGCACAAATTATGGATTTCATAAAAGCACGAATGGCATTATTGAGAATTTTTGTTTTCTTTTAACAAAACGATTCTCCGAATTAACTTCGCTGTACGGTTTCGATTTCAATTTAGATTTACAGTTTCGATTTCCTATTTACGATGTTTAGTTTTAAGATGTTTAGATGTTTTCTTTTATATTTGGCGTGGCGGTACTAGCCCACAATGCATTTCGTCATCCTACGTGTAATTTCGTTTGCTTCAGCATTGGTATTTTGTATTAAGTAGGCCTAAACCTCATTTTTACGCCACTCATAAACGAAGTTAAAACGTAAAGCGCCGAATCCAGACGAGAAGCGTAGCAGCATAAACGTCCGACGATTCTCGAAGGTGACGTCATTTCTATAATACGGGCATAACGAGAATGAAAGCAAATACCTTCCTCTAGGCGAGATATACTGTATAGATTCGTGGTTTGTTCGTCGGCGACCATTCAGCGACGAATGAAGCTTTGATTTATATAATTAATGAGTAGAAAAATGTCGTCTTTTCAGCCTAAGTCTTTTGCGGAAATAAAAAAACATCTCAGTGGACGATGTAAATTAGGTGGGCATACTGCATGCAGTGGATAGCCTACTAAAAAAAAACTAGAAATGACCAGTCCATGTTGAATTGGAACCCTGGAATTAATACTGCCGTCTTCAAATAAACTTTGTTTTAATGAGTTTTCTTCATAATTTTACCTATCAAAAATGCATAAAAAAAAGAGGAGGGGGGGGGGAAGAGGCCAGGGCCTAAAGTTCCTTGTGTGGGGTCTGCGGACATCCTTGCCTGCACCCGTTTCGGACAAAACATTGAGTCTATTAAGCCAAATTTTTTCCCCAAATGAAAGAAAAGGAGCAGAACACTTCTGGGGTGGGATCCAAAGGACAATTATTCTGAGTACAAAAAACTGTTCGTAGTTCTTAAGAGATTTTGTTTATGGGGGGGGGGGTCATATTCAGTATAAGGACGATGCCTAGTGTATTTAATTCCAGGTCGATGGATTTTTCTTCGTTAGTTGCCCTATAAAAATCTTTTTGGAGCTATTTATAAAATAGGACTGGGATGACGTCATCCGGACTATTTCCCACGTCGCTCGCGCACATTCTGACCCGTGTCACGTCTTGAAACTGGCCAATTCTTCCTTTTCGACTCCTTCCCTCCCCTCCCTTGTGAATATTCATTATTGAATTGCGGCTGTCATTTCGTTGAAAAGTGTTTAGGGATAACTGGATCACTGAACTCGGGCCGTAAAAGGGATGTGTCTTGCAGTGGTAAACAATTTATTATGCATACTGCACCACGAACGCTTTAACTTCACTGCGTTGGAGGTATTTTTGGTCTGCTTCAGTTTTGTAGTCGACTTGTTTTTACAAGAAGTCTATCTTTGAAATGCGTGCCAGACATTTTGTTTTTCGCTATATTTACTTTAAAGAAGAAGAATATGGACGTACGTGTGCGTAAAATAATTTACGCGCGTTTCGGTCGCCATTAAGTAAAAAAAAATTAAACGAAACAAACAGTCTGCATTAAAGACTGGCCTTGTGAAGAAAGAAAATACAACTGCCCCGACTGGGAATCGAACCCAGGACTTCCTCCTGTTGACTGGGCCGGGCGTTTAACCACTGCGCGACCGGCGCGGATACTGGCTACAGGCTTCAGCCGAACTAAGTGGCTGTTTAATCTTTGTTAATGCTCACCTACAGGTCACAAACAGACACAAGGAGGGAAAGCAACATTGCTTCTTGGCCTCCACACTATACCACGCGCCATGGCTGTTTGCTATGACGAGCATATCACGTGACTGGGCTAGTCCAATCAGACGGCCAAACAGCCGTTGTTCTCGTTCCTCATTGGCTAACTCATGGTGACGTCACGGCAATCAGCCATTGCGCATGGTTTAGAAATAATGTGAGTAATAAATAGTGTGGAGGCCAAAAAACAGTGTTGCTTTCCCTCCATGCGTATGTTTGTGACCTGTAATCAGCATTGAGAAAGACTGAACAGCTATTTAGCACGGCTGGAACCTGTATCTAGTCTCCGCCCCTTAGCGTAGTGGATAGAGCACGCGGCTAGTCAGTGGGAAGTCCTGGGTTCGTCCTAGTCGGGGCCGTTGTCTTTTCTTTTTTTCTCAGATTAGTTTATCTTGTTTTCTCACAAGACCAGTCTTTGATGCAGACTGCTTGCTTCGTTTACCCTATACCTTGTGATTTATTCTTTTTAAGAAAAAAAATTGTTCTTGGAGGGAGGGGGGGTGGATTGCACCCCTAACAAGCGCCAATTGACCAACACGTCAGATTACGTTGACTACAGGGAATATTCACTGGTGAAAATAGTACACACCAAATAAAGGAATTATTCAAGGTAGAAACTTTAGTGCACGGCTTTTCAGGAATTTTGTGGAGGTTATGCCAGAAGGTCTGATTAGCAGCATTCTCATGTATTTACATGACGTAAAGCTCTACGACAGATCAGATACTATTGCCCTTGAACTTGATAGATACTTGAACACTGAAATTCTACAAGATATTCACAATGGTATGCGCTTCCTCCCTTCTAAATGTTTTGTACTACATATTGGAAAAAAACGTGCTGCAGACTTCACTTATTCTGTTGCCAACCAACCAATTTCTCAAGTTAACTCTATAAAAGACCTTGGAATCGTTATTAGAGTCGATTTAGACTCTTATGCGAACGGTTTGTGTGTCTGTCTGGGTGTCTGGGTGTCAGTCTGTGTGTTTGCGCTATAGCGTTTGAAGAATTATCGGATTTCTCAAATTTTGCACACCGATTTTGCACAGTGAGAGGTTGGTCTGGGTGCTGGAATCACGAAGATTTTCGACGGTTTCAGTCAACCATCGATCATCTGGTTGCCCTTGAATCGGATGTGAGGGAGGCTTTTCACCTGCGTCAACATCTGGTTCAAGTTTTCTTTGACTTGGAGAAGGCTTATGATACGACCTGGCGTTATGGGATTATCCATAATCTCTATGACTGTGGCTTGAGGGGACGGATGCTACTGTTCCTTTCCGCTCACCTCTCAGGCCGTTCTTTTCGCGTTCGTGTCGGGGCGACTCTTTCCCGCCCGTTTGTCTTGGAGAATGGTGGTCCTCAAGAAGGTGTTCTTAGTGTCATCTTGTTTGCTGTAGGGATCAACCCCATTGCTCAGCAAGCTGCTGTTCCCCAGTCATTGTATGTTGATGACTTCGGCCTGCGCCTTTGGGCAGCTTGCATGTAGATCTGCGAGCGGCAGCTACAGCTGGCAATTAACAAAATCCAGAGCTGGGCGGTCAGTAGTGGTTTCAGATTTTCTCTGGACAAGACAGTGTGCGTCCACTTTTGCTGCCAACAAAAACTGCACCCAGATCCTTGCCTGTACTTGGGACAGGCACAAATTCCTGTTGTCCCACAGGCACGTTTCCTGGGTCTGGTGTTCAATTTCAGGTTATCTTGGCTTCCACACTTGCATCAACTTAAAGACAAGGCTTTGTGGGCGCTTAACATCTTGTGGGTTCTGTCGGGCACTTCATGGGGTGCCGATCGCACTGCCATGTTGCGCCTCTACCGAGCCCTTGTCCGCAGCAAACTTGATTATGCGCTCATGGTCTATGCTTCGGCTAGTTACTCGACTCTCCAGATGTTGGACACTGTGCATTACGGTGGCCTGCGTCTGGCGACTGGGGCATTTCGAACGTCTCCAGTGGTCAGCCTCTATGCTGAAGCCTCGGATCCACCTTTGCAATTCGTCGGCGACAGCTTGCCATTCAGTATGCTGTGCGATTGCGTGCTGTGCAATCCAGTCCTGCTTGGTCCATGGTTTTTGGGCCAGACTTGCGAATTGGTAGACGCAGTGTCGGTAAGGGTGATTTCCGCGATAGGCTCCAGCAGTCCTATCAGGAAATAGGCTTTGAAATACCCTGTGTCTTGAGGCTTGGGGGGATGCCAGTGGCCCCTTTTGGCTTGTCCCAAGTGGCATTTTCAGTTTCGCTCTGGCGTCCCTCCCGAAGGGTTCCCCTCTACCAGCATGGTACTTGCAAGAGTTCCGGCAGCTGTGTTCTCAGTACGTCGGTTATCAGCGGCTGTTTACTGATGGGTCGAAGTCAGACGTTGGCGTGGCGTGTGCTTGTGTGTGTAAGGGAGTAACGGTTCCCCATCGCCTTCCATCTGGCTATTCTGTGTTTTATGCAGAACTTTTAGCTCTCGGTTTGGCAGTGGAATGGATCCCTGACCATCAGGGCACGCATTTCATTATATTTAGCAATTCCATGAGTGCTCTGGAGTCCTTGGCGAATTACAATCCTCGGAAACCCTTGACACAGAGTTGTCCAAACTTTGCTTTCCCGCTTGCCTGGCCAGAGGAAAACCGTGCTTTTCTGCTAGATCGCGGGCCATGTTGGGATAGGTGGAAATGAGCAAGCTGATTCTGCAGCGAAAGGGGCCCTTTCTGGCCCTCTCAGAAGGGATCTCAGCCTTGTTCCCTCAGACGCCTTTCCAACTCTGCGTCTGAGGTTACACGCTTTTTGGCAAACCTTGTGGAACAGACAGGACAGTAATTAATTACAAGCTATTAAAGGCACTGTCGAGGAATAGCACTTGGCGTGTCGCCGCAGTCGCCGTGAGGAGGTAGTGTTGGCCCGTTTGTGCATTGGTCACACCCGACTTACTGTTTCCTTTTGCGGGGGTTGATCCTCCTGAATGTTATATGGTGTCGACGGCCACTTACAGTCCGGCACTTCCTTGTTGATTGTGCCATATTGATGGTGTTCGTCGTCGTTTCCATCTTCCACACGACATTGCGTGTCAGTTGGGCGATAAGTCTGTCCTCCTGTCCGGTGTTTTTCAATTTCTGCAGGAGGTACAGATGTATGGCAAGATTTAGATTAGGGGTTTGAATAATATCTCTGTAATGTGTGGTGCAGTGGCAACCCTGACCACTGCACTGTGACTGAGGTTAGCGCTAATGACCAAGCTGTCGACGCGCCATTAAGCCTCATGCCCTCCCCCCCCCCCGTTAATTCATTAAAAATAAATGCATGCCACCGTTTCATTTTTCCTTCCCCGTGCATTATTAATACTGAAAGGACTATCGACGGCAGCATTATAACAGCAACAGTTTAGCGCATGAGAAACATGCAAGCCGTGCAATGTGAGCAATTCCGGCACACGAGTTCCATCATTATTGATTGATCCCATCCATCGTAAAGCCTTCTTAATCAGAACTGCCGGAAACTCCCTGTCGGAACATACGAAGACTGGAATCCGGGTGTGTGCAATCAGAACTGTAGCCTGTTGTCTCTTACCAAAAACAAGCCGCTGCAGCGATATACCTAGTCACCAAGTCTTCTGCACACATCTGCCACTTTCGAAAATATTGAGACGCACACCTCTATCATGCACTGCAACAGCGCTCTCTATCACATCATCCAAACGTAGTAGCCATAACAAATGCGGCTTAAAAATGTGTTAGCTTGCAGGCCTAGTTTTAGAATTTGGGCGTAATTGCCTGCGTTTAGGCCTAATTTTTACCTGTCGTTTTAATTTCGTAAGTAGCAACTAACGGAGATTTGGGTTAGTTAGAGAGTAGGCTTATTCGTTTATGCAACATGGTGTCGAAATGCTAATGTGTGTAGTTAACGAAATCCTATTTTTTTTTTTTTTTGTTTTCTTACGGTAGCTTGTCTTCCCGTATTGGTTAAATGCGACGTTCAAATGTTATTATTTCATTGAGTTACACGTGGGGAATTGGCTGTGCATGGAAAAATGTCGAGAGGGGGCATTCCCCTCCTCCTCTCCCCACAAGCGTCGACACTGCGGCCTGTTATGCAGTACGCAAGCGTCAGTCACTGTATATTCCCTTTGCCAATGTCTAGACGCAGAGGTGCCCTCTAACACACAACCCTCGTATCCTATGTGCAGTCTCAATTTTCCTCGTAACCAGAAATCTCAACCTCTAGTTGAACCTTAGGCAGAGAGTTGAAGATCAAGGCGAATCAAATTGAGGATCTCCTCTGGATGCAAAAAGTGGGCGTACCGGTTTACGAGTGCGGCTACAAGCACCTGCCAATCCAGTATTTTGCCTTGGCACCACGAGGTGTTTTAGTGCGGCCGATCTGCAAAGAGAATTGGCGAGTATTTTGTCTCTGACGAAAGAAACACTTTAGCCATTCAACGTTGGCTCGCCCGCTCTCACGAACCTCTTTAGTCAACTAATTTGTCTTTTTAGGATTGAGCGATGGCTGCCCTCTTTCAACTTTCAGGCCACAAAGGGTTGAGTGATGGAATCACACCTCGACAGCTCACTGACTGACCTATAAAAAACAGATGTGGATGGTTTTCGCTAAGCAGAGGCCATAACGGGAAGACCTCGTTCTCAAGCTTGCCGCCAGACGGCAGGTTGTGACGGTATCTAGCCTCCGTTTCAAGGCGTTTGAGAGATTTTCGTGTATAGAATCTTCGTCTAGGACATTCAGAAGATGAAATGAGATATAAGACATGAGGTGGAGACCTCGACTTAGAATTTTTCGAGTGGCTACCTGGGCGCAGTTTACTCTCTTGGGACCCAAATGCCAAAAAAAAATTTAATATAGTGGGATAATAATTAGGCGAAATTTTCGTAAGTATTTTCGATTCTTCTGTTTCTGTATTCATTAATTTTCTACATTTCTCCAAGGACGATTTTAAGTTTAAAAACCCGTCTATTGTTTCTTTTACATCAGTGATCCAGGGAAAGTACTACAGTAAAGGAACAAAACTTACTAAAATCTACTACTGAATTGTTTAAAGATTGTTGAAAGACACTTGAAGGATTTTAGAGGTGATGCTGAAGACTTGTATCAAATTTGCAGAACAAAATGTCTATTTTCTCAGAAAAAAATTCTGAGGTCAGTATTCCACGAAAATGGATATCCAAACTCGAAGAAATTACGTCCATTTTTGCAGAGTCAAATCTGCAGAAGAAAAATATGACCTGCTACCCACTGATGAGCTGCATTGGACATGAGCCAGCTTATATTTCTGTATGCCTTTATTATTTGTGCAAGAGAACTTCTTATACTCTTAACTGTTCATGAATGATGGGATGAGTTGTCAGGAAAGTGAAAGCGATCCCGTTTGAACCGGGTTCTGAGTTTCACGATTGCTTGCGTCGTACTCTTTAGGATTACAGAAATCTCATGCAGCAGGCGCGCAAAGCGCGTCCCCTCAGACGGTATTTAACACTGGCTTAAAAAAAATTCCACCACTACCCACCCATCTTAAATGAGTGGGTAATATCCAATATAGCTCATAAGTTGGGTCATGTCCAATGAAGCTAACTCGTAGGGGGTAACAGCTCACATTTTCCTTCTGCAAATTTGAATCAGCAAACCGAGCCTTTACATAATTTCTGCGAGTGTGAAATTCCATTTTCGCAGAATACTGACCTAAAAATTTATTTATGCAAAAGTTAATTTTCTGCGTAACTGGATTATATTTAATTCTGCGAAAATGTTTTCTACGAAATTGGATGTGACCATATAGGTTAGAGCTCTGTAAATAAACCAAATTAAACTATAAGACACTTACCAAGGACAATCAGAGAAGGCTTACCTCAAGCCCAAACACAAGCTAAAATTTTTACCTAAAAATAACATTTGTTTTTTAATGCTGTAGGGCTATGTAGTTGCATTATCCTGAAAAGTTCATTTGCGATGATTTTTTTTACTTTCCCATGTTCATGAGTGAAACTATATTAAAGACTTAATGAAACTCAAAACCGTAAAATTGATTTAATTTTCATATTTTTAAAAGAAGCGCAAATTTTTTGCACGCCTTAAGTGTCACTTGAGCGCAATTTGACTGCTCAGGAGCGCCAATTGCCATCCCCCCTCCCCCTTCTTTATTTTGAGCTCTGCGGCGATGCAGTGTCAATAACGGTCGCACCCGGGGCCGGACTGGACAGGGTTGTTTGGGAATCCCCTACTTGGGCACTCCTGACCTGATCGTCCCCTCTCTCCTCTTAAAGTGATGTAAATCCATGATAAAATCGATGAATTACGTCCATGATTCTCAAAAATGTAGCCTCTGTTGACTGAAGGTTCCCTTTTGGGGCCGCCCCATCAACTTCCCAGGCCTGATTAGTCTGTTTGTTCAACTTCTTTATAGCCATCTGTCTTTTAAACTAACTAGTTTGTACTATAAAATGAGGAACCATCAATCAACAATGAAACTGGTAGTGAACAGTGGCGAGTGCAAGCAAAAAATATGGCCCTCTAACGAAGCCTAAGAAAACCCACTAGGCACACAAGACGAAGCATTTAATTTGCAGCACTATGTAATGACTGTGTGCCTTGGTCACAATTAAAAACGTAACATTCACAATAAAAACATCAATACGCCCATAAAAATATCAATAAAAACGCCAGGACTGCCGGCCAGGGTAGCGTGAGAGGCTACCATGCTCCTTCAGCGGCTGTGGGAACTATTCTGGCCAATTCTGGACAATGTTTCGGCCCCTACGATGATCGGAGGTTTCCCGGATCGAATCCCCGGGTTGCACACCTCCCTTTACCAGATATCTCTTCTTCTCTAAAAAGTCTGGTAATGTTCAAAATTGAGCCGGTTCAGCCATACAAGCATTAAGTTGCTTCGGCTGACTTAATGCTCAAAGAAATTAAATTTAAAAAAAAAAATAGTGGGACACCCACGAACCGTGGCAATCGTGTGGACTGCATCATCATTGCCACGATTCGTGGGTGTGTCCAATCATTGATGTTTTTATTGTGAATATAACGTTTTTAATTGTGACCAAGGCCCAAAATCAGTGCTGAAAATTAAATGCTTCGTCTTGTGGGTTTCTTAGGCCTCGTCAGAGAGCTAGATATTTTTTGCTTTTGGAACTATCAAGTTCAAACGGCTGTGATTATTCCTAAAATAATATGGAACTGTATTACTGGTATATATTTTCATTTTTTGCATACCTTTCCGAACAGTCTTGTCTTCTTTGATTCTCTTTCTTCAAAAGTATCTTCAATTGATGTGTGCTTTCAATGTCAGCACACATACTATCACTTGATAATCATTATTTTATTATTTATTTATCAGCAAGACATGGATAATGTTTACAGTGTCACTTACGAAAAAATTTACTCATGTTTTAGGAATTTGGGAAAGGTATTTTTAGGCGAAGTTTAGGAAAATCAGAAATATGGAAATATTTTATTGGGTTTACGAATTTTAT
Organism: Lithobius niger; assembly: GCA_023313725.1. Classification (NCBI taxonomy): domain Eukaryota; kingdom Metazoa; phylum Arthropoda; class Chilopoda; order Lithobiomorpha; family Lithobiidae; genus Lithobius; species Lithobius niger. Next base: position 14,429 of record JAHWFP010226833.1, read on the forward strand.
GAAGTCTGGAAGACCTGCAATTACTAAAAATATTCCAAATTAAATTTTCTTCTGAAATTAAGAAACGGAAAGGGTGAAACGATTTGAGGGCTACTGTCCACTGAACAATATTGGACGTTGAATTTTGAACACTTGTACTAAATTCTCTACACGGATTAATCGTTCCTGGTAGATGTCAATGTTTGTGCAAACTTCTTTCCATTGTTGCATTTTTGTAACACATTTCTAATCTCAAGATAGTTTAAATGTAGAAGTTTCTTACGTCACAATGCTAAATTGTAACAATGGGTTTGAACACTTTATTGTTACACAAGCATTGATGCAACGCTTTAGCTTTGACGAAACCTCCATTGTTACGATTGTTACGTTAGAAACTTGCCTCATTGGCTTTATCCATAGTTCACAAACGTGCTCCAACAACACAACGTTGTTCTGTTGCAACAATGGAGATATAGTTCCGCAAACATTGGCCTGGAACAATTAATCCGTAAGCAGATTTGAAGTGTCCAGAATTTTGAACACTACTTTGCCACACAAGCATTGATGCTGCGCTTTTTTCCTAGTCGAAAACTCCATTGTTACGATTTAGCATTGTTACAGCAGCATTGGGCTAGATTGATACTTGGGTGGGTGACAGCCTGGGAATCTAGCTGTTGCAGACATAGGGCCTTAGGGCTTCGGGCAGATAACCAGGAGTGGTTAACGCTCGTTAAACCCTTTGAAACCCTTTACCTCATTCGAACGATCTTTGGCTTAGAAACGTATCCATGCAACCGTGTTCTATTTCAGCAACAGAAAGATGTCTGCACAAACCATAGGAGTTGATTGTGTTTTGGTGGATAAGCAACTTGACTAAACCGGAAGTGTAAGAGCGCGGCGTCAAAGTACGTCAATCGGCACTCGCGGCCGCGCGATCGGAAATTTACACCCAATGCACTAGGTTTAATCCATCTAAACCATCTTTCTACATGGCGGAGAAAGCAGACGACGCCTAGTATAACGCGGTACTAAACTGGTATAACGGTACTAAATTAGATTTAGTAAGTTATTCAATTTTTCTGCTGCTACGACATTTTAACTTGGTTAAACCTACTGTTGTCACAAGAAGATGACTCATTCTACACCGGTTTTCTTGCAAATATCATGCATTCATAAGCACCCCGTCTCGTGTTACAAAAATACGATATTTACTTCCCCAACAATCGGCGTTAAGGTTTCGTTCGACTGTCAAACTTTGTTACAAAACACAATAGCACGTAACGCCTGGCAATATAACAATCTCTTATCTTACCTACGTTTGATACATCATAAACAATGTAGTACAGGGCGTATTTCACAGAAAATTCCACCGCCTACGAGCGGATCAACCGCGAATACCTCATGGCGGCTTGGTCAGGCGGAAGTAGCAGACGCGCTTTGTATTCTGGGTACATTCGTGAGTCACGCTTGCCATCGAAGACTACGCACTTCGGCTATGCATTTGAGCTGGGAGTTGCTTATCCATTCAAACACAATCAACTCCTATGCACAAACATTGGCATCTACTATAGGAACGATTAATCCGTATACAGAATTCAGTACAACGTATTGAAGTGTACATTCGCTTTAAATCTACGCGTTATTGCGAATATTTTAAACAGCGCATGCACAGCCGCCGTTTCAGTCTAACCCCAGCATTTCTGCTCCAAACATGATTTACGAGCGACTCCATGGTTTACGATACATATTTGCTTTACAGATTTTTATTTTTATTACCACCCTAGCCTCTGTTTATTGTAAAGTAATGCCAGTTCATCGCCACGTTTTACAGCTTGTTGTTAGTTTGATGCACGTAGGTTGTGCAGAAAGCTTGTTTGCTAACCATGTTAAATTACTGGCTATAAGTTATTTTAGTATGCTAACAACTTGGCTATTTTCACGATTTTTATCTTAAAGGCCTTTATTGCAAAAATTCGTGTTTGGGTGTCGTCCGTAAGGGTAATATGCTTATCCTTGAATTTACTTAATAAATGTCAGGTACAAGGTTAAATTTGGCGATAAACCTCACAAAATAAACTGAAAATTACGTGACGTGTAAAAGTAAATAAAAACATAAACAATGTATCGACGGAGGATGGCAATGTCTAGTAGTCGATGCCAGAATACATCAATGCTGTAAGTGAGTCGAAACTAACCTTTCCCACTTTGGTTCAGTTTTATTTAAGTAATCGAAGCAAAAGTTTCCATCAGAGCTTCCGTGATAATGGAAGCTACCGACGCGTGGTAAGCTCTTCTTCAATCCGGATAATGGAAGCTACTGATGGGTGCTCAGCTCTTCTGCAATCTGGATAATGTAAGCTACCGGTGGATGCTCAGCTCTTCTGCAATCTGGATAATGGAAGCTATTGATGGGTGCTTAACTCTTCTAAAATCTGGATAATGGAAGCTACTGGTAGGTGCTTAACTCTTCTGCAATCTGGATAATGGAAGCTACTGATGGGTGCTTAACTCTTCTGCAATCTGGATAATGAAAGCTACTGATGGGTGCTTAACTCTTCTGCAATCTGGATAATG
>JAHWFP010226834.1:3179-18586 GCA_023313725.1 Lithobius niger
TAATACTAGCAGCACGCCAGTAATAATGTATGCATGCAGCAGCGAAGCATATAGTTACTGAATCCCGGAAACAATATCCAGCGAATAAATATCCCCTGAAAAATATCCCTTGGAAAAAATATCTCCGGGAAAAAATCCCCAGGAAAAAAAAATACTTCAATTTTAGCTAACTTTTTTTTAGCACGACGAATAAGGCCGTCCGCGCACTGAGCGACTTGGCCGCGCAGCCAAGTCGCTGCAGCCAGTGAGAATGCTTACCGTTTATGTAAATCTAGGCACTAATAATTTTCATTGGCTGCAGCAACCTGGCCACGCGGGCAAATCACAAAGTGCGCGGGTGGCCTAAAAGTCCTTCACAAACACTGTTGCTAGTTCAGATTAAGTAGTTCAGTTTAAGTATCAGCAGGTCGTCTTCGAATGTTACCACCCCTGAAAAAGGTGGCACTGTCGATGTCTTGAAAAGTTATTTGCTGACAAAGTGCCTTAAGTCAACAATACAAAAACTTGAACGAAACGAACTATAATTTGAACTCTAATACCAGGGAACTAGGATTGTCTTTATTCCTCAGTCATCTCAGAAAGCCTGAACGCAGTTTGTGTTTAAATTGGCCCGAAGCTCGCGTCGAAGACCTAAACAAGTCATTCAGTCACGTCGGCCGCCTAATTTTGGGGCTGTTAGACCTTTGTCGCCACTAAAATGCGGGAATCTGCATTGTTCCATCCTTCACACTGATTATTTATGCGTTGTTGATCAGCAAGACTTGTATCGTGCACATCCTATTATAGTGGTTTTTTCTTGGGGATATTTTTCCGGGGATATTTTTTCCGAGGTATATTTTTTCTGGGGATATTTTTTCTGGGCTTACTTTTCCGGGATATTTTTTTCTGTGATATTTTTTCCGATTACCATAGCTACTATACCAACCAAATAATAGACACCAGTGCTACTAAAAATATGTATCATGAACCAATTTAAATGACCTGGTCACAGTATTAATGTCAAACAAGCGACTGCAGCGACCACCTAGTCATAACTGGTCATCTGTACACTTCAGCCACTTCAGCCACTTTTTCAACGAAAATGTTGAGGCTCACATCCCCATCACGCACTGCAACAACGATTTCTATCATATAATCCAAAAGTGGCAACCATCACAATTGCCGGTTAGAAATGTGTTAGCTTTTAGGCCTAGTTTTAGATTTTAGGCGTAATTGTTAGCTTTTAGGCCTGATTTTACGTGCCGTTTTAATTATGTAAGTAGTAGCTATAACAGAGAATCGGGTTCCAGAATATAAGCTTATTCATTTATGCAACACGGTGTAGAATTTTTTTTTAATGAATGTGAGTGTATAGTTACCGAAATCCTTTTGTTTTTTACGGTTGCGTGTCTTCTTGTAGTGGTTAAATATGACGATCAAATATTATTAGGTCATTGAGTTACGTAGGGAAATTCTATTATATTATACAGTATGTCCCAGCAGTCCTGACCAGGTGAAATAAAGCGTTAAGACTTAGATATGAGTTGCTGATAATAACATGATCGTATAGGAAGTGGCCTCTGGGGAATCCGATGATGATATACAAAATGACCTTGGAGGTCATATTCAAGGTCATCCAATGTGTAATTCTTTAACTACGCACGATACGGGCATAAAGTAAATTAGAAATTTGTGGGGGATCGTGGGACGAGTACAACACAGAAAGCAGAACAAACAAGGAAGATATTGGCAAAAGAAGGCGGGTGGTCATTCTTTACTTGTCGTACGTGCCGAATTTGCCGAATGACATCTCCGACAAGCAGGGCCCCCACAACGGGATGGGGGGGGGTCAGGTGGACCCCCAGGCCCGGCCACTCAAGGGACCCGCACGGCCTACATAAATTTTGAGTTTGAGTTTTGATGACTATGAGTAACATACTCGATTTGTGGGTATTGTGAATATTTTAATACTCCCTACAAACAACAACTCCAATCCTACGGCAACAAGCACGTACTGTGCAAGCTTGTCAGCTTGTTAGGCAGGGAAGCCAACAAACATAAGCAGCCCGGATTAATAAATGAACCAACCCGTTGAGCACAATTGTGGCCGACGAATATTGTAACATAGTGTAACCTTTTTACGATTCCAGTCAGGAGAGGCGGGCCCGCTGTTGCAGTTAGTCCCAGGCCCCTAACTTGGATGTGGGGGCCCTGCCGACAAGTTACAACATGGTACCTTACTGAAAGGTAGCTGCATAATTTTAGCAGCTTGGAGCTTGATGGTATTCGATTTTGACGTATTTAGGTTGTTTTTATGTATTACACGATGAAACAAATTAAACAAATTCTGTCGTAGCAATTAATGACGCAAATGTAAATATTTCAGGGAGCATAGACAACTGGGGTATCGTTGAAACTTTCGATTTTTCATATAAAAAAAACAACAATAAGTAACGGTAAATCCGTCTTACCTGATAACTTTTGTCGGTCTGTTTTGTTTTCGTCTTTTTCTTTTGGCAAACCATGGGTTGCCATGACCTGAAAACACCTAAACAAACAACAACACAATAAAGTTAAAACTCTGTAAACCTTAAACTGACAGGGTTAATTAATGAACGAAAAGAAAACTCTCAAAACGATGAGTTAGTCGAGTTAAAAAGTTAAACTGAAGAACTTATAGTGACACCAAGTCTAGAGTGTTCATGGTTTTCTAAATAACTTCAACAAATTTGCAGTAAAAAGATTTATTCTCATCGCCTCTCGCCTTTAAAGTTAAACATATAGCCACAAACTGAAAATCATTATCTAGAACGTCCAAAAGTTAGCCAACTTTTTACCTAGCAATAATCACACTGCTTTAGATGTCCGTATCGCACGAGTATCGCACTCATTGTGCAGTAATTTAATTTTTTTTTAAATAAAGGAAAAAGTGGAAGTAGACTATGGAACTGTCTTTCATTAAAAAGAAGTGGTACGGTAGTGGTAAGTTTATTTCAACACCATTCGAAAATTACTCCTAGAAAATATTATCTGTATCCCCTGCCCCCCTCTACACACCAAAAAAAAAAGACCTGGATTTGCCCATGGTTTACGTCAAACCCAGGAAACTAGCCGCAACTTTTTTTTAACACAAAATATTTTTCCGCCTAATATAAATTAGACCACAATACTGATACATTCCTTTTTACGGCGAATTAACAACATTTTTAGAAGATTTTTGTCTGTATCCCTTATTGATTTTTTTTTTCTTAGTACCACAACATGTGATATACCTGAGTGGTGGCCCCAGGATGCGAAGGAAGCAAATCCTTTTAGACGTGCCATGGAGAAAATTGACTTTAGCGCCATGCATGAGCAGAAAACTATTTTAAGAGTGGAATTTCCATCTCTCCCTTTCATTTTTCCCAACACGTCTTTGGAATTACCCCACCTTCACATGTGAATCCACCTAAGCCCAATTTGACACCCAAATGACTGTGTTTGCTAATTCGAAACATTTTACAGAAACGCCTATGCGGACATCAGACATAAAGAATTTAGCCAGGCGACTTGATTGCTGGCTGCGATGACTCTCCCAGGATGCCACGCGAAAGTTGGGAAATATCATTGACGCGTTGTGGAGGATGAGGGGGGAGGGGGGGGGGGAGGGAGGGTTCGATGCAGAAGCACGTCGTAGTAGAATATGCGCAGGAGGGATGTATTGCGTTACGTCACGTTTTCGAGCCGAAAAGCAACAAAACGGTGGTTTATGAGAACCTAAATTTGTTATATATTGCTTTTCTTGCGTTGTATAAAAAAAATAAGGTTCTGTTTCAGGAGCGAAGTAATATTAGACTGTTTTTATTCGTGGGAAGGGGGAAATGGTGGCATGCAAACTAAATTCGCAGGTGAATATTGCACAACGTTTTCAACCCCCAAACGTTAGATTTTGACAAAAAGGGAGAAGTAATTCACGAGTGCGGCGATTTGGAAGGTCGAGGGCCGGAGTGGGGGAGGTAGAAAAAAGAAGATTGGGGCAAGACATAATTGGGTAAGTCCAAAAGGCAACGTAAATAGGTTTGCATCCGTATTTATTTAACACTTATCGAGCCCAATTGGCTTTCTGTCCCGTTTATAAGCAACATTCAAAGGTCTTTATTGTAGGCCACAAAACAAAAATGTGGCGTTAAGTAAGTGATTTTTAAAATGTTAGAATGTGGAGTGGACCGGGGGGGGGGGGGGGGGGGTGGAAGTTGGGGTTTTCAAGACCCTTACTAACCCACAAAAAAGGGGCCACGTAATTTTAGTGAAATTATAAAATAAATTCACCCGTCTTTAGACGGGCTGTAAGTTCTTCAATAAGCCGACGAGGATGAGGACAGCGTTACCTGACATCAAGCGCTCCCGCTGTGGCGGGTTCGGACAGAACTCCAGACCTATAGCTCGGTGCCCCAAGCGTCCGAAGGAGAAAAGTACAGAGGAAGAAGAAAGAAGATGGAAGGCGGTCGTGATAATGTAAGAAAGACGGAGGAATAAGTAATGAAATATATACTAGCTTGTTTTAGACACACACTAAAATTGTTGAAGTACAAGCATTAAAGCCGATAGCGGCTTATCACTGGAACAGGCACTAATCATAGATTCTTGGTACGGACACAAAGTATTCCTAATACCTCATGGTTTACTAGCACTTATTCATTAATTTCAACTTGAGAAAGGCAATTGTACAAAAGGTGACCCTGTAATCAGAACTATTGAGTGCAAAATTAAGACTGAAATAAATAATACAGCCATAAAATCTACTTCAAACACTTTTCTATGTGCCATGAAAACATCCATTGCCCAATATTTTAATAGCAGTTCCTTCCTTTGAAGGGCTCAATCTCCTAGAGATGAAAGTTGGCTTCTCTGCCGTGCTCGCAGCAACCTTCTACGGTGCATGCGCATAGGCCTCTATATAAGGAGCCGCTTGTCAGCTAGGCGTCATTCTTTCTTCCTAGGGCACCGCCACGTGCGGGTGTTCTCTTTTGCTCTCCCAGAAAAGGACCTCTACAAACGGACTCCCAGATTCTTCTTGAGGCAACAACGGGCGACCGTTGGTTCCTCTTGACTCCTGGACGTCGGACTTCCTTGGGATCTTCCCTCGGGCCTTTGGCGTAGTCTCTTGGATTCCGAATTTCTGCGCCCGTGCGCTTCAGCGTGAGGCTTGAAGACTAACGAAACCGCTGACCGGATTATGGATTCACGGATTCTTCTTGCGACTTGATCTTCAGTTTCGTTGTGTCTCACACACATGGACTCCTGCAAGCGCTGGTACACAAAATGACACGACCGGGCATCCGAGCATTTGGACACAATGCTCGAGGCTCGACGACTTCCAAGAACACCGACCAAGGTTTGGTCTCCTTCTTGCGGACCACGGATTCCCTATTCTTCCAGCGGCTTGCTCCTTCAGCTTTGTGACGTTTTCAACACACAGACTCCAGCACACAATGGTGCACTATGGATGACTGAGCAACCAAGCATTCGGAACCGATGCTTGGGCTCGAAGACTAACAGGCTGCTGACCAAGATTCGGTCTCCTTTTGTGGGACCATGGATTTCCGGATTCTTCTGGTGGCTTGCTTCTTCAGTTTCGTTGTGTTTTACACACATGGACTCCTGCAAGCACCAGAATACTGCAGCATAGGCGACCGAGCAAGCAAGTATTCGGTCGACGCTCAAGACTCTAAGGCTGACTAGACCACCGACCAAGATTCGGTCTCCTCTTATGGAGCCACGGATTCCCGGACTCCTCTTGCAACTTGCGTTGTGTCTTTACACACACGGACTCCTGCAGACACCAGTACATGGCAGCACGGACGACCAAGCAGCCGAGCCATCAGATGACGCCCAAGACTCAAAGACTAACAAGGCCACCGACCGAGATTCGATCTCCTTTTATGGAACCACGGATTCCCATATTCCTCTTACAGCCTGGTCTTTTAATTTCGTTGTGTTTTCAAACACACACTTCTGCAGACACCAGCACACCGCAGCACAGACGATCAAGCAACTGAGCATTCTGACGACGCTCAAGACTCGACGGCCGACAAGTCCACCGTCCAAGATCCACGACTCCAAGTCCACTCTCCTTTGGAGACCACGGATCCCCTAATTCTTCTTGTGGCTTGCTCTTTCTGTTTCGTGGTGTCTTTACACGCACGGACTCCTGCAAGCACCAGAACATTGCAACATAGACGTCCAAGCATCCGAGCATTTTGACGACGCTCGGGGCTCGCAATCAACAAGTCCACCAACCAAGATGCAGTTCCCTCCTTTAGGGATAACGGATTCCCTGATTCTCCCGATGGCTTGCTCTTTCAGTTACATCGTGTTTTACACACACGGACTCCAGCAAGCGCCAAAATACGGCAGCACCGACGAACCAAGCATTTGGACAACACTCGAAGCTTGAAGACTAACAGGACCACCAATCACGATTCCGTCTCCTCTTCTGCGACCGTGGGTTGCTGTCCACCCTGTTTCTTCTGCCAGCTTGCCCTTCGGTTCCATTGCGTCTTCACAAGCATGGATTCCTGAAAGCACTGCCGCACTACAGCACTGGGAACTGTACAGAAACCTTTTACTTCTTCCTGTCTTCGGTCTTCGGCCTATGTGTCTCTCAACAACGGTCTTCACAGGCGACGACCACTACGCATTTACTGTAACACAACCATCCGTTCTGCTCTCCAGCCCTCTCTCTTCGGATGGCCTCCCTCGGACCTCCGTTCACGGACTCCCTGTCCCTTGAGACTACAAGGGTCAGCCGAGGAGGCCGCAGCTATACCAAACAGGCTTGACATCCCGTTTTCTACTCTCGTCTCCCAATGACTATCTTCACAAGTGGTGGCCATCATGGACCTCGGCTACGCCATGCAGTCTTGACAGGTCTTTTCTACCTTGTCTCCTACCTCCAACAATCCTCGCTGGTGACGACCGAACTTTGCTTCTCGGACACCTCTCTAATCCCAACCCATTGTCTCCCAGACGCTGGAGTCTCCTTGGGGCACTCAAGAAGACCACGGATATGCCACGAAGCTCTTTACAGTCTCCTACCTCCTGTTCCAGACTCCTGTCTTCCCACAATAGTACTCGCCAGTGGCAACCTTGCTTCGCTTTTCGGACACCTCTTGCACCCCAACCCATGGTCCCCCGACCCTGGACTGCCAGCAACAATCAAGATGACCAACGCAACATGAAGAAGATTTTACATTCTTCCTGTCTCCTGCCTTCGGTCTCCAATCTCTGGGTAGAAGCTTTCACAAGCAATGACCACACTACACGACAGCGGTAACTTGTCGCCAGCTCTACAGTTCCAATCCTCACCTTCCGATGGCCCCCCTCGGGCTTCCGGCTACGATCCTCCTGACTCTTTGGGATGCTAAAAGCATGAACAGCAACTTGACGAAGCTTTCACGTTTGCCCTGTCTCATGTCTTTCGTCGACGGCCTTCATAAGCACCAACCGTGTTTCATGTCTTCACTTTGGGTACCCCCCCCCTCGCCGGTCCACAGTCCACGATCCTTCAGACCCTCGGGTCTGCTAGGGATAATACAGGGAGCTACGGAATCATGATGGACTCTGCGCTACTCCACGACTCCTGGCCTCCAGTCACCTGCATCCGACCACTTGTCAACAGGAATCTGACGACCATCTAGGTGTGTCTCACGATACTCCAGATCCTTCGGTCTGCTGAGAACACAGAAGAAGACAACAGTCAACGACTACTGCTTCATGGCACCCGTCTCCCGTTGACAGGAACCTGACAGTTGTTCTGTGGACCCTTTCATAGTCTACAATTCGTTCTTACCTTCATCCTCGCTCTACGGTCCCCCTGGACCTCGACTCACGGTCCTCAGGACCCTTTATTGCCATTATGAAAACATACATTACCTTAGCCCGCCCGGCCTCTCCTCTCGGTCACCAAGATAGACCTCGAGTGGAAGAAAGAATGACGCCCAGCTGGCAGGCGGCTCCTTATATAGAGGCCTACACGCATGCGCCGTAGAAGGGAGCTGCGAGCACGGCAGAGAAGCCAACTTTCATCTCTAGGGAATTGAGCCCTTCAAAGGAAGGAACTGCTTTTGAAATAATAGGTAATGTATGTTTCATAAAGGCAATAGAAACCAAAGTCAACCAGTTGTACTAGGTATTTTGGACCTTTTTTTGCCAGAGTTTGATGTAAATCGTTTTATTGTGGGTCAGGAAACTCTGCAGGTTATAAAATAGTTCTAGTGAAGGTAACTGTTGTAGAATTTACCACACATCAGGGAATGAATAATGCTTTAATGGAGCCTTAGCCCACAGCCATGCGCTAACCCTAAGTAATACACGTCAAGTAGAAGAGTGGCAACAATACAATACATTGTAGGACTCTTCACAATCTACAATTAAAATTAAAATTTGTTCCCTTTCCTTCAGTACTGGTGTCTTGCCTTCTGGGTGGTCAGCTGCAACTGTTGTTCCAGTTTTTAAAAAGGACAATGTTGCCAAACCACAAAACTATCGCCCAATTTCCCTTACTGTTATCCCATGTAAAATTTTCGAAACCATCGCTCGTAATGTAATGATGGTCTTCATCAACAAACATCACATTAAAACGACCAGTTCGGTTTTTTACCTGGCAGATCCACTACCCACAAACCTTTGCTGGCACTTGACAAATGGTCTGAGGCATTGGACATTGGGGTTGGAACTCAGATTATCTTATTCGATTTCAAGAAGGCTTTCGAGTCCGTCGTCCATTCTAAACTGTTATTTAAACTGGAATCTATGGGTTTTGGTGGTAGGCTCTTGGAGTGGATAACTGCATTTGTTTCCGGACGTACCCATCGGGTGTCTATTGAGGGAAAACTCTCAACTCCCTTGCCGGTTATCAGCGGAGTGCCCCAGGGCTCTGTCCTGGGGCCACTACTCTTCATCTAATACCTTAAGGACTTAAATTGTACCTGCGACTTGGTTTCCCAAGAAAAATTCACGGATGACTTGAAGCTACACACACCAGTATCTCCTCGGTTGATTACTTAAAATCTTCAACACGAAATTGACCGTGTTTACGATTGGTCCATCACTTGGCAGCTCCCGCTTTCTTCTGAGAAATGCTTCGGTTTTCGTCTGGGTAAACCATACGATTCCCCCACTCTATATCTGGGCACCGAGGTCCTCGTGGGGAAACATGAAAATGTTCGAGACCTTGGCGTCTGGTTCCAGTCTAACCTCAAATTCTCTACTCACTGTGACACAATTTCTGCGGCTGCTAGTCGTAGGCTTGCCATCGTCAACCGTTGCTTCTGCTTGGGATCCGTGTTCACAAAGCTTTGGGCCTTCAAAGTTTACGTGCGCCCTATGTTAGAGTACGCGAGTCAGGTTTGGTCCCCACACCTCTAAAGGACATTGACAAAATTGAATCAATTCAAAGAAGGTTTACCAAGTCACTTCCAGCCTTAGAAACTTAACCTATCGTGATCGCTTAAAAGCACTTAAACTTGACACCCTTGAGTGTCGTCGGTTAAAAGCCGACCTATTTCTGACCTTCCAAATTCTACAGAACATGTTACCTTTTGAGCTGCCGCTGTTTGAACTCAGCCCACTTTCTAAGACTCGTGGGAACCACCTTAAGTTATCACTCCCCCGTTTCAAAACAAATCTTCGGAAGTCCTTCTTTGCCATTCGAATCATCCCAGTGTGGAACTCACTTAGTGATGAGATTGTCTCGGCCCCATCGCTTCCATCGTTTAAACATAAATTAACAAAACTAAACCTTAGTGGCTTGTTACATCGTCCTGAACACGCACCTCTAGTTTCGTAAACCTTTTCCCAATTTTATTTGCTGTGTTCCTTTTTTAATTTAGGATTGCTATAAGTGGCCTCTTTTGAGCCCTTGCATCTCCTTTTCACTTTTATTTGAGTGAATAGATTGCTTTATTATTATTATTATTATTATTATTATTTAGTTAACCAATTTCGAGCCCATTGGCTTTCCGTCCCGTTTAACTCAAGAATAATAACGCTTTACCGCTGAGGTTGGAGCTAATGACCTAGCTGTCGACGCGCCATTAAGCCTCAATTACACCCCCCCCCCCTAACAAACGCACAGTCCAATAATAATACGGTGTTATTGCACAGAAAAATCAAGGACCACGCCAGTGGTCTGCCCACCAAGTTCAATTATCACACTTCTTTGTAAGAAAGTCATTGTTCAATTGCACCATTGTTGCATGGTGGCCACTAGCTTTGGTGGGGCCTTAGGGCTTCGTGGGGCAGATTACTTTACTATATGCAAACTGAAACAATCCCTTAACGCTGCCTAAAACCCCTTTGAACCTTTGATTAGATTTGGTACTTTAACAGAAACCAGACCAAGCTGAGCGTATTTCACAATGATGAGGGCAAATATTTATGCGGCAAAATAGCTTTAAAATTGTTGAAAATGGGCAACAATCAATAGTTGTATTTGAATCAAGTGCATAAACTGTTTCAATGTGATAAAAGTGTGTGAAGATCGTTAATTTCAGCTGACTAAGGTGTACTGACCCTTTCGAAGACCACGCCAGTTTCACAGGCGCTTGGCTTCACCTCGAGCTCCTCCGCAACTCGAACGTCGGTTATCAGCAAGCAGCTTCACCACGACAAGACTATTCCACCCTTACCATGGAGTCTTCATCTCCTTTCCTACCTCCTTGCTGACTAATTGCGCTCATACAAACAAATTTATGATACGAATGAAAGTTGGTATTTAACACCCTTTTAACTCCGGTAGATGCCTTTTATGGTTTGATTCTTGGGGTGGCATTAACTAAAAAGATTGCAATAATTTGTAATGCTATTTTTCCTTATGTTGGGAAAAGGCCACCTGTGATAAAAATAATCATCACTCTTTATTAGTTAACGAATAACAAATGCAAACTGACTACCACAAATAATCGGCAACACAAACATTGTCGATTGTTGATGGTTGAAGGCTTTGGGTCCGCTCTTTTGGTTCTTTCAAGTTTTGTTGTAACCTAGTCCTTCTAAGAGCGCACATGACTATTAGTCCAGGTTCTAAGAAATATATTCAAATTCCCGGGCTCTACAATAAATATCACATCCTATACTATAAGAGAGAGTTGCCCAAGAAAACGGCAGAGCTGAGCGCGAGAGCGACCGACGGAGGGAGCGCGAGAGCGACCGACGGAGGGAGCGCGAGCTTCTGAGATCGCCCACTAGATGCCACTACTAACAACTCGCTCTCAAACGAAACCACTATCAAAACGAAACTAGGACCGAAGTAGCGCACGATGCTACTTTTTGGCATGTACGCTAAGAGATGCTCAGTAGGACGAAGTTGAGCATCTCTTAGCGTACATATAAAAAAAAAATGCATTTTCAGCGTTAATTTACCGCTAAAGAAGAACCAAGGAAATTTACTTTAATGTTAAGTTGCCGTTACTTAGCTAAAGGAAATTCACTTAGCTAAAGAAGAACCAAGGCAACCTGGAATCGAAGCGACTTTCCTCGCTCCGCATTAGGATTCCGGGCGAAGCCGGGTACTTCAGCTAGTCAAGTCATATCATACGTTGTTGTTGTATTGGTTCAGAGAGTGCATGGCTCAGGCCCCTGGGTCTCCAATAAAGTAAATCCATCCATCCAAATCAGCAAATGCTTCAATTTATATGATTGAAGTCCTCACTCCAGCAAAACTAAAAACAATAATATCTCCGTTCATATTCAATATTTCTGGCAAAAATAAGATGCTACCCAAAAAAAATCTAAAAGCCAAGTTTCTGCCAATCAAAGTAGTGATATCAAAACAAAAATGGCAGCCACCAAGTTGCTACATTAGTTGACCTTGTGGGTTTTAGCAATGGCTAGGCGGGTTCTTTCACCCTTGTAGGTTTTGATTCAGATTGTTTCAGTTTGCATATAGTAATGTCAACTCTTAAAAAGCTTGCAAACGTAAAAGCACTAAGAGGTTTCAGCATTCCTAGAGCCATAAAACCAGGGAAAAATGCTTGTTTTTCTTGTTTCGGTGGAAACATTAAAATTGTCCAATCCGATCAAGGCAAAGAATACAACATTGAAAGCAAGCACAATTACATGTTGGAAAATAACGTAAAGCAGCAAGTCTCTCCCCGTATCCCCGCAATTCAATGGAATTCAAGAGCACCAAACTCTTTCGATTATGTCTCTAGTCCGAGCTACATTAGTTAAAACACAACTACCTTTAAGCTTTTGGGGTTGAGCGTGTAGTTACAGCAGTTTAGCACAAATAACACAAATTCGGACAATAAAATAATGTGCCCAAAATAATTACGGTTGAATACGAACGTCAAACCTATGGTAAAATATTTTAGTTCCAAAGGACACCTATGCTATGACCTCACGCCTCCCACCAAATGAGACAAATGAAGTACAAGAGGTGTGCCTTCTACCATGTTGGGTTGTGATGTTACTTCATATCCTTAGAGATTATTTAACATACAATCCAGGAAGATGATCAATAATCGTAATGTCATATTTCAAGAAAGCATTCTAGGTGCATTAAAGATGTCGTATAATACAGAAAGCCATGGATATTAATCTTTTAAGTTCTCTAATATTAAGCTTAGAACCAGAAGATTCTTGCACTTCAGCAGTGTCTAATAATGGAGGTCAACAGAGGCAACTGTGCTGTTTAACGCCACCAACAACCGAGACTTACTAGAATGGGAGCCCAACATCAATGGTTAATGGTCCCAGGCTTCGACCCAAAGGCATCATTAAAAGGGAGACAGTTCGCTACAGGACTCAAATAACGAAACTTGCGGTTCACAGCCACAAAATCCAGTACAAACCTCAGAAAATGTAAGCTCCGCTGAAGAATTTACTGAGACTCAAGCTCTATCAGCCGTTCTTTCAATACCTCACACTGTCAAGTAGTTTTAT
Source organism: Lithobius niger (assembly GCA_023313725.1). Taxonomy (NCBI): domain Eukaryota; kingdom Metazoa; phylum Arthropoda; class Chilopoda; order Lithobiomorpha; family Lithobiidae; genus Lithobius; species Lithobius niger. The sequence goes on from JAHWFP010226834.1 coordinate 16,086, forward strand.
GTAGTCCCAATGCGAATCTATGGCGTCTTGGAATTAATGACGAGTACAGATCTCTCCTGGCCAACCACACATGGTAACATGTGGACTTACTAGCTGACGCAAGGGTAATAGGCAGCAAGTGGGTCTTAAAAATTAAGAAGATTTCTACTGGTGAAGTGAGAAGTACAAGGCCATGATTGTAGCAAAAGGGTTCTCACAAAAATATAACCTGAATATTTTGAGACATATTCCCCTGTTGTCGGGTTACCCACTGGTGATATACTGAGACATACTCACTCATATGTGGGTAACCAGTTGCCATGTTACCCACATACGGTGGGTAACTTACTCTAGCCAAACAGTATTGTTATTTCTTGGACCAGTTCAAAGTCAAATACCAGAAAGAGATCTTGATTAGTGCTTTACAGCTCATTGATAGCTAGGTCATTAGCGATCTGGAGATCCTAATCAATATCTTGTAAGATCCTGCAGGATCCTGTTAAGACCTTGCAGGTTCCTGTAGGATCCTGCTAAGAATTTGCACGATCCTACCAAGATCTTGTAGGATCCTACACAAGATCATGCAGGATCCTGCACAAGATCTTGCAGGATCCTACACACGATCTTGCGTGATCCTGTATGATTCCAAAGAATTTGCTGGATCAAATCAAGATCTTGCAGCTTCTGTAGGATTTTGCAAGATCTTGGTAGGACCTTGTGCAGTATCCTGCAAGATCTCATACAGAATCCTGCAAGATCTTACAAAAACTTACAAGACCTTGCAGGAACCTATCAGGAGCTCCACATGGGAACCTGAGCCACAGTGCAGTGCTCCGAGTTGCCACTGCACTACACATTGCAAAGATGTTAATATCGTATATTTGTACCTCTGCAAAAATCGAAAACCTCGGACAAGAGGACAGCATCATCGCCGAACTGACACGCCATGTCTTGGGAAATGTGGAAACAGTGACAAACACCATCAAGATGGTGACAATCAACAAATCAGTGATGGATCGTGAGTGGCTGGTGACACCTATGACATTCAGGGGGGATAACCTCCCACAAAAGGAAGGAGTGAGTAAGGTTGGTGCGATCAAGACGCAAATGGGCATCACACCTCTTCCTGGCAATCGCGGCGGCGAGCCAAGTGCCATTCCTGGACAGTGCCTGTAATAGGACGCAGCTTATTTCTATCTTGCTGTCCCTCAAAGCTTGCCACGCAGCGTTCAATTTCTGATGAAGAGCTGGCTAAGTGTCCAAGAGAACATGGTACAGTTCCCTATCGAGAAGATCAGAAAGGGCCCATTTAGCTTCAGCATCAGCAATATCATTCCCAGCTATCCTGACATGGCTGGGGACCCAGCAGAAAATCACAGTTTTCCGGTGGCCAGGCAAGCGGGAAAGCCCACCTTTGATTTGCTATGTCAAATGGTTCTGAGGGTTGTATGTCACCAAGGACTCCAGGCCACTCATGGAATCGCTAAAGATGATAAAATGTTTGCCCCGAAGAGCAAGGATCCATTCAACAGCGAGACTGAGTTCTGGAAGCTCCACAAAAAAAAACAGAATAGCCTGATGGAAGGCGATGGGAAACAATCACTCCCTCATGCACACAAGCACATGCCACGCCAACTTCTGACTTTAACCTATCAGTAAAAAGCTGCCAATATCCAGCATATTTATAACATAGCCTCCTGAACTCCTGTAAGTACCTTGAGTTCCTTGTTGGAGTGGAACTTTTTGGATGGGAAGCCAGACATAATGTAAAAATGCCACTTGGAACAAGCCAAGTGGCCACTGGCTCTCCCCAAATCTCAAAATGAGAGACATTACAAAGGTCATCTCCCAACAAGACTGCAAGAGCCTATCACATAAATCACCTTTGCCCATCCCACGCCTGCCTCTCTGCGAGTCTGGTCCAAAAACCATAGGACAAGCAGGAGTGGATTGCACAACACGCAGTCGCACAGCATACTGAATGGCAAGTTGCTGCTGGAGAATTGCCAAAGGTGGCTCCGTGGCTTCAGCTTAGATGCTGACCAATGAAGATGTCCGAAACGCCCCAGTTGCCAGACACGCCACTGCGGTACTGAGTTGTCCAATATCTGGAGAGTCGAATCACTAGCTGAACCATAGACCATGCATGAATAATCAAGCTTGCTGCGGACAATATCTTGGTAGAGGTGCAACATGGCAGTGCAATCAGCACTCCATGATGTGCTCGATAGAACTCATAAGATGTTAAGTGCCCACAAAGCCTTGTCTTTAAGTTAGTGCAAGTGTGGAAGCCAATACACCTAGAATAGAACACCAGACCCAAGAAAAATGTGTGCGAAACCATAGGCATTTGCACCAGTCCCAATGAAAGCAAGGATCTGGGTGCAGTGTCCATTGATGGCTAAATTGGAAACACACTGGAAACCATTACTTACTGCCCAGCTCTGGACCCTATTAATTGCCAGCTGCAGCTGCCACTCGTAGGTCTCCCAAAGCTCCCTGAAAGCAAAGGCCGAAGTCAT
>JAHWFP010226835.1:0-10630 GCA_023313725.1 Lithobius niger
AATCCTTAACAAGTTTTGTTTTGGGGTAGATAGTATATTCACTGTGCATGGGGATAATAACGAAATTTCGTACACAATTGATCATGGAGTAAACCTAAATCGTGCGGCATATAAATCTTTGCTCCTCTGTAAATTTTCTGTGGTTCTTCTTGAAAGTGAGGCTTCAAATCCCAATAGTTTTAGTACCTGACAGAGTATAAATTTAAAATTCTACAATAGATGGTTCATCAAACTTGTATTCTTTAATATTTGTAATCCTCCAGTTTTAATAGTCTGTAGCTTAATATGCATTGCAACCTTGCAGTTGGATACTAATCCATACTGAATGTATTCGCTCCATAAAGATAATAATATCGCGTGCAGACAAAGTATTCATGAAGGAAAGTTATTGCACGACCAAAATTCACATTCTCGGGAATGGTAGCGTGAAATCAAACTTATTTAATACTGTTTTCGAGACGAACTGCCTTGTGCCACGTCGTTTAGCGAAGAGGGTTTGCTTACATTTGAATATTTCTAATCATTTTATTATTCGCGTCAAACTCTCTTTTACTGTTCGCATATACAGGGCGAACAAAAAGGCTGGTTCATCATAAATATAGGCCATTTCATTATTTATAAAAACCAGACAACCACAGATCATTGATAGGCAGGGAGGGGGTCCAACAAGTTGATCGCAGTCCCCCCCCCTACCATCCTAGAAGTAATAGAGGTATGGTTTCAATTGGAGAAATGTGCGAGCAGGGAAATCGTGGCGAATAGCGCAAACCGTTTGAGAATTGAATTGACGGTGCCCAATTTACTCACGTTTCAAAACAGCTCCCCAATCCCGAACCACAATGATGGCTTCCCAGCATGACCGCAAGGAATTCTGGCACTGTCAGAGACCTGTGACTAGAACTAGGACACTGAATAGAATAGCATGGTGGCAGGCTGGCAACTATTCTTGTGGGGATACATCGAAGTAAAGGTTTATAAAATGCCCACAACTACTCTCAAAGGCCTGCAGAATAGGATTCAGCAAGCTTGTGCATATATTCCGCGAACAACACTACATTGAATGCCATTCATAATAATTATGCGTTGGTAGTGAGGGAAGGCACTTTGAACACTTTCTCAACTAATTCGTTATCTAAAGCTTTAAACAAGGTTTTTTATTTTATGTTAGAGGATTTTTGTAACAAAAGTCTGTTGTTAATCTGCTCAAGTCTGGATCTTCAGTGCACTGCATCTCGAGAGGCAGTGTACAGTACAGTATATGTAGATACCATTCGTGGACAGTTTTTTCTGTTGTAGTGGCTTCAGATACGTTAAATGTGCCATTGTTCTTTGTTAATCTAGAAATAAAGGCTACGGTAGCAAGACCACGGAAAATAACACAAAAATTGAAGACATTTCAGTTATCTGTGAGCCACATTTAGTTTGGAAGGAGGAGCCGGTGAAGGCACCTGTTTGGGGGTGGGGGAGATAGTTGCCAGGTCGCTTCAGTGTCCTAGTTCTAGTCACAGTAGGTTGGCCTTAATTGACGAGACCAGTATTCTTTGCAGTGTAATGCTGGAAAGCCATCATTGCAGTCGGGGGAAGGGGGAGTGGAGGGGGCTATTTTAAAATGTACGTAGATATGGCACCGTCAATTCGATTCACACGCGTTTGCAATTAGCCATGATTTTGCTACCCGCCAGAGTCGGACTGGGTAGGAAGGGCGCATGTGCCATTTACCGAAATGACCAGGGAGGGGCACCATGTATTTTACAGGAAACTCTGATGAAGTGATGGTGCCTCCAACCTTCTAGGGGTTTTGGGAAGTCCTCTAAGCTCCCCAAGCAGAAGCAAACTCCAGGGTCGAGCTCAAGAAGCTTTGTTTATTTTCATATTCTGTCGTCATATTTGGTTTTGGAGTGGATTCTTCAACACACATTTTATATATCAAGTAATGCTATTTTTGGAAAGTTTGGAGTGGGTTGGGGGGAAGGGGCAGTTTCAAAAATGAGTTAAAATTGTAAATAAAGGGAGGGAGAAGAGAGAAGGGAATGTGTCCTTGAAAGTCGTATGCGGACATGGAATCCAAAACCATTCATTTTTCTTACGGGGTGGAGAATAAAATAGACTACCAAAGGGGTGCCGAAGGCATGGTAGCCAAAGGGCACCTGTGCCATTGACACAATGGCACTATGGCCAGTCCGAGCCTGCTACCCGCACACTTCGTCAATTGGAACCATGATCTATTCTTCCATACTTCTAGAACAATACTTATAGAGACGAAGATAGAAATTTAATTTATGGGTCGGGGGTTGGGAGGTCTCCTGTGTTCCACTTAGTTGTTGGAATGCTTTCCCTGCCTGTTAATGTTCAGTGGTTGTTTGGTTTTTATAAACAATGAAATGGCCTATATTTATGATGAACCAGATTAGGTTCATCCTGTATAGCTGTTCTCTCTACTGTCACGTCTTTTTTTTTAGGATGATTGATCGTTTTAAATTTTTTGTTCTAAAGCGATTAGCTGAGAATAAGTTGCTGCATCTTCTGGCTCTATGGCAGGTGCAAATTTAGTAAAACACTTATTCATTCCCTCCATCGTAGTTCTCATCCGAGTTTAAATTACCCTCTCGTTCATTGACATGTACTTTAGTAGCTACGTCGCTAAATTCTTTTAGTGGCATCACGGCTTTTATTTGCTTTTTTTAGAAAAAATGACCTAGATTATCGATTCCAGAAAAGCAAGATTTCTGATTTTTTAGCCACATATTCATTCAAACATTTGACTGAAAAGGATGGAGGATTCCTGATTCAATTAACTGAGAAATCGGTGTCTTAAGCCTTGCGCGAGTTTAATTAAATGATTGTTCGCCATGTTGTAATCCCGGATAAAGTCACTTGCTAAACATAACTGAATTTTACAGTTTGTCAGTTGATCCACACGAGTAAGTATAAAGAATTCGAGCAGACACTGGAGTAGGATGAGCCCTGAGGAGGGTCGGCATGATCAATTTCTTGGATGTACTGTTGCTGCATTTCATCATGCGCTAAAGTGCACGTCACCTCACCTTTTGTAATTTTGTCTTTTCAATTCGTTTTCGAAGGCGGTACATTCAGGTCAAATATCCGATCAATACAATGTTCATGCAGCATTCTTTTCCGCAGTACGTGCAGGTGAACGATATTTTTTAATTCATTTTCTTTTTTTTTTTCCAGAAAGAAAAATAAAGAAACTATTCTATTATCTAGAAAAATGTATAAAGAAAACTTGAAAAAAAAACCTCTAAAACGAGATCTCTTTTTTTGAAGCCAGAACTGAATCTAGGCTGAGACTCAAATTGAGGAGCTCCCCTTTTGTAAGAAAAAATTACCTATGATGCATCATACAATGACATCATTACTATATAGCAGAAGGGTTCCCCACTCTTTGGACTGGATTGGTTCTCGAGCCGGAGGTTACGCAGTTCTATAAATAGCACAGATCTGGATAAAAACAGATTGAACTGGGGATTCCCCACTCTCTCGGACTAGATTGAACCAGATTGAATTAGGGCCCCTCTCTTTAAAAAAAGAAAAAAATTATGGTATGTACCTCAATTGGACTGGGGATTCCCCTGCTTGCCTTGATGAGGTCTGAGGTCGGGAGCTCCTGTTTTGAAACCTGGACTGCATCAAGACTGAGATTCGAATGAGAGACGTCCCTCCTTTTATGCATCACCTCATGACTTAATTTTTATAAATGGCATGGAGGTTTCCTACCAACCTTCACTGGATTGAGTGCCGAGTTGGATTTTCCCCAACCTGCACTGAACTGGATTGGACCTTGAGCAAAGGGGATTCCCCACTAAAAGGGTAAACCTTGACCTCACTCCGGGGAAATCTGCCACTCAAGTAAACCTTGACATCACTTGCTGTTTTTTCCACAGGTTTTAGTTAAGTTCGTAGATTGGTAGCACCGAAAATAAAGCATTTCCAAGAAGCCTGTTGCTGCTAGCTTCCACATGGACCTTGAAAAGACAGCAATAACAAATTTGGACTATGGCACTCGTCAGACATGCTTTTTGGTGGTAGACAATAGGGACGACCAGTGGAAGACACAAAGCATACTTTTCTTCCAACCATACCAAGAAAAAAAGCAAACCTTTTGCATCTCTTTGGAGTCAAACAATAATGGCAATGGACAAAATTCAGGATAAAACAAGTACTATATTTGTCCTTTTATCAAACCTTTTTCCAGTCACAACATGCTTATTTTCGGCTATCTTTTTAATGATTAGCAAAGCTAAGATAGTGTGGATAAAAAAAAATTGATAATAAGTTGTTTTAATGTACGTATTGTGCAATTGTCAGAAAACAGCTAAGCCAAGACAGACAAGACTGGTAGCAGACGAAATTGCAACATGTTTGTCGTTGGATGGAAATATTTACTGCGAGTAAGTTATGTTTACTAAATACAGTTTCATAAAAGTTAAGTTTGTTATCAACATAGAAAATATGCATCCTAGCTTAAAACACTGTATTAACCCCTTGCAGCTTCAACTGGAAATAACTAAGTCGAAGGGTACAAAGTGAGCTTAGGGAGGGTATCCTGGAATTTGCACATCCAAGTGGTTTGCAGCTTGGTCTCCCAGCCATTAGGATGAGAGATCGAATCTTGCAACTGACATATGTACTCACAGGACTCAAAAAGGTTCAAATGTGTACGTCCAGGGTAGTCAAGAAGCTCAGTACAAAAAAGTTCAGAAATGTACTTCCGTAGTATTCAAAGAGCACGAAAAATACTTCAAGCATGCGAAGGTGATGTGTTTTCAAAGTTGTCAAGCTTTTATCGATAACCTTTTCCTTCCATTTAAGTTTCCATCAGTGCATTATCTTACATTGAAAAGTACTTGGCTATCGTTTTTAATAGAAGGACTAAGTAGCCTTGTCTAAAAAGGCTCTCACCCTCTTTGCATTGCACATTTGCACAAACAATAGAAATGTGTAATTTTACTTTCTTTTTCAAATGTAATAAAATGTGAAAGCAACTTCCTTGGTTTAATCTTTTCTGTTCCTTTCATGTGAGTTAGGTCAATGATAATGAGTGATAATAGGAGCATGATTATATTTTGTGATTGTGCTCCTAGTAATAACATTAGAAAACCATATGATCTCATTGATGACTCATGTTTTTAAAACAGTAGTAGGGATAAAGACTACATTAAGCAGCAGATGCACAGATTCACAGTACATGGACTCCCCCATGTTAATATGTTTAATTTAGCCAATTTGCATTAATCCATTAAAATATTGGTATCTGTCCGATATCGAGATCGGTTGCATTATCAGTGCGACAGACCATCCCCTATTTATCTTTATTAATCATTTAACTTAAAGTGGCACTATCACCGATTGAAAGCAGGCAGAATCTGACAACCTCTAGCACCGTCTAAGACTATGTGGCACTTGCTTGCACCAAGCGAAGGAATGCATAATGGCGTTCTGTAAACGAAACAAGCAAGCATTATTGAGTGAAAATTTGGTTGATCCTCGTGCACCTGGGAGCAAGCTGTAAAGGTTAACAATATCACTGCCGCTAGATGGCACCATGGTATTTTCGTTCGCATTTCAATCGGTGATAGTGCCACTTTAATCATTTAACTCCAACGTCCATTTCAATCGTTAGCCTGAATTTAAAACAAGTCTTCAGCACTAGCAGAAGACACCTTGTAGCGACGCCAGCCTAGTGCATTTTGGCCTTGGTCCAGATGTAATGATTTATTCTAGCGAGCTTTTGTCCCAGAATGAACCATTATTATCAGGATAGCTAATTGGAACCAACAGCAAATACTTATGCATTATGCATATAATAACACTAAAATGGGAGCGCAATAATAAGTAACAATTCAATAACAAGTGAGCTTTTAATCAACACTCGCTAATGTACAACACTTGGCCCTCAATCGGTCAATAAATACGAGACAGTATTATTGTTATGATTCGATTCCAGTGATTACAGATAGCAGCAATTAAGCTCGGCGATCGTTATAATAATTATCGGACTAATGAGCGATTAAACCATGTTATGATACATCATAGCTAAAGCACAACATTCATTTATATTGACTGAGTATACTTATCTCAGTTCTTGGACGCTTGTCCGTAGCTTGCCGCTACAATACCTGGTTTCCCGTAAGCGCACGGCCTGGCTTGTTCACGTAAGTAGATCGAACCTCTGGAATGTGCTTCGCGAACAATTTAAAGGCATAGACTGAGCGTTGTTTCTCGGACGCTGTTTTATAGGTGAGCCTTATCTTGGCTACAATCTATCAATTTCAAATTGATTGATAGCCGAAGAATACTAAGAATTGCGTGAGTTGACAGACCGGTGCTTATTTCAGTTAGGGGACCTTTACGCTTGTCAATCACAGCATTGTAGTGCTCGGGAGTATAATTGCTTTTCTCCGTATTTTGTTCTTGAGTTACTCACTGACTTAACTAACTGTCAAATGCACACCTGCGTTGGTTTTGGGAACTGATCGAACATTGATGGCGATCTCGTCTTAATTGAAATCTCTTCTCAAAAGTGAACTGGGTTCCGTGAACATACTAATAAATAATGTTAATTATAAAGCCAATCCTTCAAGCCTTAACAATAGGTTAATTACACTGGTTCAAATTAACAGAATTTACGGTAACTCGGTCTTCTTTGGAAAGGGCCCCATTAGTGTTCATTCAGCTGGAGCCAATTTGGTCTATAATAGATAATATTTCGGTTTATGCATTAATAAAATTATGATATATTGTTGGGATGACATCGTGCATCCCAACATAGGCTCCACTCTCAGCTCCCTCAGTGGGCTATTCGGAGCAAGCAGGAGGTCGAGGGGAACCGGAACCATATGAGAGGCAGGGAATGATGGAGAGGAGGAGGCAGAACATGGAATAAAGAGATGAGAAAGGAAATTCGTTTGCCTTCATTGAATCCGATAATCGGTGACATCGAAGAATGAGCAGGAGCGAACCCCAACAATTGGCGCCCAACGTGTGAGATGCGAGTACAAGGACTGGAAATTTATTGTGTGGGGTGTGGAAAAACTTTGTTTGAAACAGACGATCATTAATGCGTGTGCAAGGTTAGGCCTAACTCAAGGGACCATGACGAAGCAACAGATCGCCACGATCGTGGAAGCCAACAAGCAGTACGTCGTCCACCACGAACAACAAACAAGCGGGGGTGACTGATCCATACAGCAGGAATCGAGGGATCGAATGTTGTTTTCCGATTTTACGAACACTTTTCTGATCCTCTGCAGTGCAACCATGGAGGGCGAACCGGCTCAGCGCATGATTGACGTGTCGGGATCGAGATACAAGCGATCACCGCGAGATCGATTTCAGCTGCGATCACGAGGACAGGACAAACTGGAAGATGAAATCCTCGCACTCATCGTGAAAGTGGAAGCAGAAATCGTGGCGATCACGGAAACATCGTGCGTACGAGTAGCGTAACGAAGACCACAACAAAGATGGCGGCGAAGGCAACCGACAACGGAGGGAAACCACACGGAGTCGAAACCGAACAGTGCTTGCAAATCAAAATCGCAACATGTTTTCTCCGCGGGACTCTGGGAGAAAAAAATGGAGGACAAAACCAAGGCAAGTGGAGGTTTAAGAGTGCAGTTTCTTAGAAACAGAGACTCTAGTGAGTCTCGATATGCAAATCGACGTAACGTGTTTCACACACATGCCGCTAAGAGAGGGCCGCTATTCGTAAAACGGCTAAGTCGCTCAAGGTACAACAACAGAGTGCAAGTGCTGACAACAGTATTCGTGTTCACTATGGCAACCAAGGCAAACAGCAGCGGAGTGCAAATGGAAAGAGGAAACGGTGCTCAAAGGTGGCTGCTTGAGAATTTTGACGTCTGAGAGCACGTGTTCGTAACCAGTGAGTTGAACTGCAAGATGGGCCACTGCCTGCCCTTCAGGTACTGTTTTTGCACTACTCGTAGGTACGAGAAAGATGGGAGGAAAATCACTACCGTCTGGGCATTACCGGGACCCCCGGAGCTGACCATGGCGAATGGCAAGTCGTGTGCAATCCCTTATGACTGTTTGAAGCCGCACATGGCTTGGGAATTGGGTAGGAGGGCCGGCATTCTGCAACGGGCGAGGAGAATACACGAAGCATTCACAACTGGCGCATTCCACCACTGACATTCAAGGTGTACAGTGGAGTACTAAAAAATTATCTGGAAGCAGTAAGTGCCATGGTTCTCGGAGTAAGCGCGGACGTCGTCCACCAAGATGAACAGCTGACACTCTAAGAGGTGAGACTGCCGTTTTGGTCGATTTTTAAAGCGAGGAAGAGCAATCACCCAGTCAAGTATAACGATCACGGGGTGGTGACATGGGAATGGCACACCTCCGAACTGCGTTTTAAAGAAACTGCACGGGCGCTCCTGTGGCTTGACGAGGGGGGGGGGGGGCATGAAGAAGGACGAAAATGCAGGAATGTGTCCGGCCAGAGACCAACGTTCTCGGACTAGCCATGGGACCATCATCAGTGACATCGTGAAACTGGTCTGCAGGTGACATTGTGAAATTTGTTCACAAGTGACATAGTGGAACTTGTCGACGGGGGACATAGTGACATTAGTTACTAGTGACATTGTGAAAATTGTTTATAGATGACACTGTGGAAATTTGATTTTGGCTAGCTGGATGATTTTTGTTCGGGGGGGGGGGGCAGAACAGCCTCCCTGGGATTCTTAACTAGTTTAGAATATTTAGTGGTGTTGGGTTTTACACTTTGATGTTCGTTATTACTTTAAATCTTTAGGGGACCTCATGTGGGCTGGGCTGCCAACAGGTGAGATGGATTGTGTGTTGTTGTCTGGTTCTGTGCTAGGGGAAGGCCTACAAAAGTCGTATCGGGGTCATTCCCCGATAATTATCTCTTCCGAATGCAGAGGGCTACTCGATTTCATTAGAGTTACGTGAGTGTGCTTAAAATTTTTGGAACATCTAATTAAGGAGAAATTGTAGCATGGCACGTGCTGGAGAAATTTTTGGATCTATACCCACTGGAAATGTTAGCCTAGACCAGTTGTGGATCTATACCTACTGGCCATGTTAGCCTATAGGGCATTTTGGGGGAGTCCGTGGTTTTTTTTTAAAGTACTTGCCTACACGGCCACTGAGGTACTATAGTGGTTTTTGGCGAGGGGTGTACGAGTGTTGCAGCTTTTGTGAATTTATTTAGATTGTTTGCTAGAAACTTGGTACATCAGCTGGGGATTTTGGAGGGAATGTTTTTTTTCGGCCCATCCACTGGGTGCGGTCGACGAGGTATTCTTTTGTAGTTTGCTCAAGTGGTACGGAATTTTCCTCAGGTGCTCTTCTTGGCTCTGAGGGGGTGTTTGTGCAGCCGAAATAGGCTACCTAGCATATCGTACTTGTGGTAACGTGAGTTGTTGTTTTTTTAGCACTGTGGACAACTTAATTATTTGCTTTTGGAAGTGCTTTTGTAAATGCTTATGTATTAATTGAACTCGAGCAGCGCAACGTTTTACGGGGAGGGTGGAGAGTGTTGGGACGACATCTCGCATCCCAACACAGGCTCCACTCTCATCTCCCTCAGTGGGCTCTTAGGAGCAAGCAGGAGGTTGAGGGGAACCGGAACCGGATGCGAGGCAGGGAACGATGGAGAGAAGGAGGCAGAACATGGTGGAATAAAGAGAAAGGGAATTCGTTTGCCTTCATTGAATCCAAGCACATCGCCTTCAAATCGATGACATCGAAGAATGAGCGGAGTGAACCCCAACAATATCTGGAAATATGCGCATAATTAATTAACTATACTGTTTCTGTTATAAAGACTATTATTGCTAAATAAAACCCTTACACAGACTGAGGTATCCAGATTGACCCCTCACATCAGTGGTAGTCAGAGCCAATCAGGTCATTTTAACCGCTCTCTCCAACTTGAAAGCTGGGCTCTTAGGGCCCTGGCGTCACTACCCCCAAACAGTATAAAAGCAAATGCAACTAAGCATTTGATGAACGACCCATTTGCCATGACTTTCAAGGACGACCCATTTACCACCAGTTGCTATGCCAGTTTGGAACCAGATACCTTCTTCAGCTTCAATTGCACTAAGTACTTTAGACAGAATAGTTAGAAGTTTGAACTTAGGCTAATTTCAGACTTTTGATTTAGTCATTTTGTAGGGAAATAATTAATGGCTTAATTAATATTCATAACAGAACAATACAATTAATTGATTGAATGCATAATTGCATAATATCATACATTTATTAAATGCATGAGCCGAGTATTTATTCGGATAGATCAAAACGACTCCAGATAGCAATTATAATTGGGAGTCCTTCTTCAAAGACGACCGAGAGGCGGCAAGATCATTTGAGACTGAACAAGTGTAATTACACCTATTGTTAGTTCAAAAGATAGCATTACCAGCTGACATTATTTACGACAGTTTCGTAGAAGCTAAATGACTTTCTAGAAGTAGATTTAATTACGATAAGATCGTCGCTCATGATCGATCACTACGTGGAATAACAATAAGTCCCTCCCACACGGGATGGCGGCATATACCTTCAAAGTGCCGCGTACGGGGAACAATTAATGAACCCGAACGCAACAATAGAA
>JAHWFP010226837.1:0-14238 GCA_023313725.1 Lithobius niger
ATTTGACTGCATATAACGTACGAATACTGTACATGCAACTTCTTCACGGTAGCGTACAAGAAACTGGCAAAAATATTGCTTTTAAAGAATCCAGTTTTTAAGAACCCTTAGCGGATACTTAAAATGATGGGGCATCCCTTGCGGCCACTTGAAAAAGAAAAGGTATTAGATGAATGAAAATGTTACCCAGTTGATTCTGATATTTCTGATGACTTGAAAAACATAGCAAAGTTGAACTCTGAAGAATTGACTCTTACTGGGGAAAAATATTTCAACTGAAGAGCGAATGAAGAAGTAACCTCACGTAGCAAAAGTTGTAAAATGCGACCTCACAGCTCATGGAAATGCTGATGTTGAACGAGGAATCTCGCTCAAAAATGTGCTGATGACACCAGGGTGCATATCATTACACAAAAGCTCCATCGGACTTAGAACTGTTAAAGACTTATGTATTAAAGAAAGATGGCGCTGAAAAATTCAGTGCACCAAAGCAACTATATAAGCAAGACATGTGTCAGACTGTAATGGATTGCTATTATTGTTGTTCCTGTTTTCCTACCTTTTTTCTGGAAAAGGCCTACTTTTTTTTCTAAAGTTCAGTGGAAGGCCTGTAAATGTAATGGTGCAGTAACAAGGGCATTCAATTACCGATTTTGCTTTAGCTTTGCAGACGCAAGCCGCAAGATGTGGTTATGACACAATAGCATATTCTGTCACACATGCGATCGTTTCGTCGTGGGCTTACTGGACAAAAAGCTCTCGAAAAAATTACAGCTTGACGCTACTCTTACCCTCTGTGTCTCTTACCCCCAGTGTCACTCTGGACTGGAGTAAAAAATTCAAAATAACAATAGACGCTCGTCATGTAGTGACATTTTCAAATTGTTTTTTCGACTTCTGAGGAAGAGAAACAGGTTTTTCCTCGAAAATTCAAGTACTGTAGTGTATTGTACGAGTGGTGATTTATGTGTTTATCTTCTTAATTAATGGCTTCAATCAATCACTGTCATCACCGGTTGCCGGTTTTTCAAGCAATGGCTTCATTGGTGTATCTCAGAACAAGTCGATCCAATGTATCCCCCTATGCAGGACCTCCTCCGATTTCTCACAACTCTGTTCAAGAGCGGACTCAGAGGCTCCACCATCCTAGTATATCGTTCCGCCCTAAATGCCGTCTTCAAGGCAGCTGGTAACACAAACCTTTTATCCAATTACAGGATCTCATCCTTAATTCAATCCTTTCACTTGGATCGCCCACGCATTCAAGAAAGTTTCCGGACTGGGACCCGTCCATCGTCCTTACAGCCCTCATGGCTCCACCCTATGAACCCATGCACTCCTCTAAACTCGGCCACCTTACAAGGAAGGCAGTATTCATCATAGCTCTGGCAGCCTGCCTCCGCTGCAGTGAATTACAGGCCCTTTCTGCCACCGAAAGACTGTTTTTTCCTGCCTGACTACGCCGGCGTAACACTAACTCCACGAGCATCATTCCGTGCCAAAATTCAGAAGCCCGACGAAAGGACTCATACCTTCATTATTCCGTCCTTATCCTCCATCCTAGGAGACGAAGAGGAACGATCCCTTTGCCCTGACAGGCCTAAAAGGCGTCTAAACCCATCCACAAAGGGCGTTTCCAACTTTTCCTTCCTTTAAGTAACAAAGTCGGGACAACTTCCACCCACATGATCGCCACCTGGCTTAAGAGTGTCATCGTCCAAGCATACGAAGCACTTGATATAAACTGCGTCTCTGAAGGCATCAGAGTAACAGCTCATGAACTTCGTGCAATCTCTACGTCCTGGGCTCATTACAGCAACATCCCCATCACTGAAATAATGGAAGCCGCCTCCTGGAGATATCCCACGGTCTTCATATCCCATTACCTTCGGGACATGTCCCATCAAGCGGAGGGACGTTACCGTATCGTGCTATTTGTCGCTGCCCTATGTATACTTTAACCCCTTTTACACACTGAATTTTCTGTGAAGGGAACCGGTCGCTACCTGAGGGCACTTGAGTCAAATGGCACCCGCCGCCTTGACAAAGTCTATGGGATTGCTATAAAAAAGGTAATGTATATTTTCAAGCCAACTAGAAACTCTAAAATACCAGTATTACCTGGTTGATTTTGGTTTCTATTGCCTGTTGAAAATATGCATTACCTTGGTCCCGCCCTGCTCCCCTCTTGTCGCCATTTGGGCACAATAGAGGACCGAAGAGGTGAGCTTACCGCTCCGCTTCGGCTTTTATATGAAGCAGGCAATAGAAACCAAAATCAACCAGGTAATACTGGTAGTTTGGAGTTTTTATTCTGTGTTGTGCCCTGCTATGGCGTCACTATGCCTTCTCCTCCTGTCCTTTTCTCGTGTCTTGCGCACATGCGCCGCCTGGAAGGAGCTGGAGCTGTGTGTGGGTGACGTCACCCTCACATGCGCATACACACTTCGGGGATGGGAAGCTAGCCGTTGATTGATTATTTAAATCTCTTAGGAGTGAAAATGCATTCGAGAATAAGAATGCTAAATTTACGGGTAATTTATATGTTCGTTTAAGCGACAGAAACAGAATTTAGCCGCTAGCCAGCAATTCTCCCTTTTTATCCATTTTTTTTGTTTTTTATTGCTTGATTCTTGGTTTCAGACTTACATGCTGCAGTTTTTAAGTGTAAGTGTTTTAACTGTGTGTTTGACTTTTTTCAGTTTTATTTTAGCATTTCCATCCATGTATTTGGTTCAATATTTGAGGCTTTCTATTTTTACTTACGCAAGAAAGAATGGCAAAATGAAAGGAAGAAAGAATAACAGTGAAAGTGGCTCTATAGCCCACATTGAAAAGACAGCAGGCTTCTTCCTGTTAAATAATTTAAATTTTTATTTTACTTTTAGCGTGTATAGACTGGCAAAAAATTAAAATTAAAAATTATTAAGTAAGGCCACTTAAAAAAAAGAAAGTTGTTTCTCGGGCCTTTTTCACAATAAATCCTTGGAGGCGGGCGGAATATTATTTTTTTTATTTTTCGACCCTATTTTTCCTTACATTTTTAGGGAATGATTTTTTATTTCGGGTAAAATAAAGAACACTGCCTCGTCATTCTGCTTAACACGTGTCTATAAAATTATTTAACGACGAGAATAGTCATTTTATATTTCCATTTTTCACTAAGGACTATTTTTGCCATGTCGTTTCTTTTAATTTTCTGTCAAAAAATCAATGCGGGTGGTGCCAGGGAACCAACTTTCTTTTTTTAATGGCCTAATTCGAAATGTTTCTTGTTCATAGAACCTTGAAAATCCTAGAACTGGCCATTAAAATGGTTTCATGTATTGTACACGAATGCAGTTACAGTCACTGTAATGAATGGTTTCAATTTGTTCGCAGAAAATTTTGAGTGCCTTGGGAAAGGCAAAATCCCACATCAGTTTGCAAAGTTGGAATTGTCTCACCTGCGAGGTTCACCAGACTCCAACGATTCTTCGTTAAAACAAAAAAATCTGCCGAATAATAGTGGTTTAAACGACATAGGTGCCACTATCAACCTGGATACTTCGCTTCCCGATCTTAATTTGCAGGTGAGCATAAAATATACAGCACAAGTGTTTCGTAGAGGTAAAAGCAGGCCACAAATAATAATTAAAAATCTCACCAAGGCCATGCAAATGAAATTGCTTCACATATATTGGCTAGGTTGGAAAGTTAAGCACCCTAGCTCTTTACTTGTCGGCAGAATATCCATTATCCATTCAGGCTGAATCACATTAACTTCTTTTGTTGTGTTCATCCCGGATAAATAAAGATATTGAGGCCAGACTGACACTAACATCTAACTATATTATTCACTATTACACGACTCACTACATCACATGTACAACAACCTGAAGTTTGATTTCGTATGATGTTGCGACCACCTCGCTTCGCAGCGATCATGGTTCCTCGTGTGTAGCTAATCGATACGGAATTGGTTGTCTTACGAGAACTTCATCTCCTTCTTGGAACATTTCTCTTTTTGTGTGAGTGTGTTTGTCTGGAGTCCTGGTTTCACTCTTATAATCTTTTAGTTTCAGCAAAACTTGTGGAAGTCCATTGTTTGTTTCTTCCTACATGAGGAAGGTGGTTTACCAGTTGACGGGTGTGGAGTACTTCTATTGGTTTGAAGGAATTCTGTGAGTGCATCTGTCCATGGTTTGTTGGTGATGTACGCACTTCAAATCCATTTAATGAGTGGCTACATGAATATTTCTGCTTCAGAATTGGCATTAAGCCAGTATGGTGTTATTTTCCTGTGGTGAAAGTCTGCTTGTACTGAGAATTCACGGAACATTTTACTTGAGAATGGTGGTCCATTATCGGTTTTTGTGAGAAGTGGTGTGCCAAATAATGCAAATACTTCTTTTTAGTTTTGGTATCCCAATGTGTGCCATTCTTGATTGCACAACACGTACAAACGGATGTCTTAAATATTCATCAATTATTATGAGTAAATATTTTGATCGCATTATCAATCCAAGAAAAACGATGGCTACGCGTTGCCGTTTCTAGTGATGCTTTGGTGCATTTGGTCGGACTTGTTGCTTGACAACGATATATCTTTTGATGTAGGCTGCTACGTTCGCATCCATTTTTGGGAACCTTACTTTTTCTCTAAGGCGGCTTTTTTTTTTGTTTTCTCTTCGTACCCATCATGTCTTAGTTCACAATAATCCTTGCTCTCTGCACTATCTTTCATGGAATACCAGTCGGCTATGCAACCTGTCTTTAGGACGCACTTGGTTCATTCAATAGGAATGTGTGAATGTCACCGTTCATTAAGGGTGAACTGAATTCCCTTAACCCTTTAATGCCCATGCCAAACTGGATATATTTTTTTAAAGTCCCATATGATAGTTGGGTCGGTCGCGGGATTCAATCCGCCATTCACTTGGTTTGCAGACGAAGACGCTGACCACTGGGCTGTTGCTGCTCGCTTTATTCGGGGTCCCCGGGAACCCCTCATAAAGCTCGCGTTGCGCGTTGGGACTTAGTTTTTTGCCGTTCAGTAGCCGTCCTTTTAAATAGACGAAAGGTCTTAAAGGGTTAATGTGTGTGTGCAACAGATCCAGTTCTTTGTAATATTGCTATTAACTGCGTAAATGTGGATCTTGCTGGGACATGACCGTATTTCACTAACCACATTGTGTCAACACCATCTTTAATGGCATCTAACCTTTTTTCTATATGTCGATGAAATATACATTACCTGAGTTTTTATCGTTCTGCTTTGCTGTTTGATCTACAGATTAGGAGCCCACCAGGCTCGCGACCCACTGCGCAACTGGTCTGTGCAGCCTCCATCTATATAAAGCGCCGTCGACGGCCGATGTCGCTTCTTTTCTTCTCTACGTCTCGACCATGTCAGATGTGCTGTTTCATCTACTTACAAAAACGTGCCACCGTTACTGTGGTCTGTGTTTTGGAACCGTTCATAAAGTATGTCACGCTATTCTTAGCCGATTTTGAACCCCTGCCTCCACTCTGTCACATTTTGTCACACATACTCGTACCCCCTAAAAATGTATGTCACACCGATCCACAGCCACCCCTCCTGAAATTTTTTTCTGGAAATGCACAAAACTCTTAACTACAGAATATTTTTCTGCGATGAACCGTAAGCCATGTCTGCCATGAGTTAATAATGACTAGCTACAAATAAAGGAAGATGAAATGGAAATAGCAGAATTAACTTCCTTTTCAACTGCTAGGAAATACCTAAAATCTTGTCACGTTTTTATCTTGTAACACTGCCACTCACGAACTTTTATAAGAAAACGAGAAGCAGCATCTCAGTTGGCATTCTTAATAATAATAATAATAATAATTGGTTTCACCCCCTCAATAGGCGGTGGGGATCCGGAAGGGTCGCTGATGCGGCCACTAACACCGGTCCCAATAGAAGAAAAATTCAAAATGGCATCACTGATAGGAGCGCACAAGGAAACGGGAAAGATCAAGTTTACTCAGCATCCTTCGGAAGGAACCCAGCGAACTAGCCGACACCACAGTCTCGGGGAGGGAGTTCCATGGGGCCACAATACGATTTGTAAAAAAATGCTTCCGACAGTCAAGGTGGCATCCCAGTACCCTCAATTTCAGAGAGTGCCCTCGCGTATTAATGACAGCACTTCGTTCGAAGAAAGGTAGGTCCAAGGGTAGCATGCCATGGATAATCCTAAATGTGAGGATCAAGTCCGCTTTGAGGCGTCGTAGTTCAAGGGGCTCGAGACCGACCATACGCAATCTTTGCCCAGGTGACAACTGACGAAGTCCACGCAGGGAACGTGTAAAGCAGCGCTGTACGGACTCAAGCCGGTCAATGTCCCCAAGGAGGTAGGGCGACCAAACCGGGCTGGCATACTCCAGGAGAGGCCTAACATACACTTTAAATGCCCACACTAAAGTTTGGCGATCAAGGGTCAGAAAACACCGCTTAACAATCGAAAGTCTAGTGAAAGCAGATTTGGTTATGATACCACAGTGGATAGATGGCTTTAAATCAAAATTCAAATGAATGCCCAGGTCACGAATGTGTGTAACCGGATTTAACAGGGAATTAGACAAAGAGTACGAGTGCAATGGGTTATTTCTACCAACATAAAAAGTACAGCATTTAGAGGTGGAAATCGGTAGTTGCCAAAGTTCAGACCAATTCGACACGGACCTCACCTGGGCAGACAAAAATTCGAAGTCAGACGCACACAAAACTTCCGAGCCAACTTTAAGGTCATCAGCAAATTTAAGTTTAGGTTTCGCGGGTGTCGTCGTGGCGTTAGTCAAGTCATTTAAAAAGACAACAAAGAGTAAAGGGCCTAACACGGACCCCTGTGGTACGCCACTAATAATATCTCTGGCAGAAGAAAGCGTTTGCTCAACTAAGACACGCTGGGATCGCCCAGTTAAAAAGCTTTCGATCCACTTAAATAATGGTCCACAGATCCCAATCGCAGCGAGTTTGTACAACAATTTACTATGAACGACCGATTCAAACGCCTTTTGGAAATCAAAGTAAATAACATCGGATGGAATGCCCAGGTCAAGGGCAGTAGTCCAGCTTTCCATTGCCAGAAGCAGTTGCAGAGTTGTCGAACGGTTTGGTAAAAAGCCAAACTGGTCTTCATTAATTAAATTATTTGTTTCCAGGAAGACCAATAAATCTTCGCGTATAATAGATTCCATTACTTTGCACGCAACCACAGTAAGTGCAATAGGGCGGTAATTCAAAGGATCAGAAGTGTTGCCCTTTTTATAAATTGGAACAACATTAGCGGTCTTCCAAACTGATGGTAATACTCCCTGAGCAAAAGACAAAGAAAAGATATATGCCAGGGCTTGGTATACCTCCTGTGCAACTTGCTTTATGAAAAACGCAGAATAGCCATCAGGTCCCACTGCGCGGCTAGGCTTAATACGGTTCAAAGCAAGTAGCACACGTGCGTCGGGGAAACTTACATCAGCTAAGTGCACCAGGGGGTGGAGTTCAGAGACGATAGGAGCAGACACAGAGTTATTGTCGACAATTCCGTTTTCAGAGAATATACGATTTAGTAGATCGGCCTTCAACTCATTTTCGAAAAGGTAGGAACCTCCCTGCTTAAACGGGGGTAAGGAGCGCGCCTTTGCTGTATGCCGTCTATATAGACGGTAGAGGGAGGAAAGATTTCCCTCTTGAATTGTCTTTCTTTCAAAAGCAGTATGCCAATTCTTTACGAGCTGAAGATATGATTTTTTACTACTAAGGTAAGATGCCTTGAGAGTGGTTGAAGTTGGGTTACCTTTAAGTTTTCTCCACAAACTTAATTTCGTGCGGGCTGCCTTTCTCAAATTTATAGGAAGATTAAGTGTCCCTGGATGCCTGGGAGTCACTTTCACAGAGCAAAGTTCAATAAAATGGTTCATCAATCTGGTAAAGCCTACCCAAACTTTATCAACTGATTCTCCAAGTAGTGGCAGCAAGTCGGCCCAAGTCACTGTAGCAAGGCTTGAACGAAGTCTGTCAAAGTCCAGTTTACTTGTAGAAGAAGTGCAACCCTCTGTAGAGTATACGCCACAATTTACCTCAAACTGGATCATGCAATGATCACTAGAGCCGAGGTTTTCAACTTCACTTATCCCGAAAATAAGTCTAGGGTCAGCAGAGAAGAGCAGGTCAAGCGTGTTGGAGCCCCGAGTAGGGAAAAGGACTAGCTGCTGCAAACCAAGTTCCACAACCAAATCAAGCAATACACGGTGATGGCTGTTTGGGGTGGTTAGAAGATTCCAGTCAACGTTAGCCAAATTAAAATCACCAAGAAGAATGATATGATACAATGACCTCATCGATGATTTGATATAAGTTGCCACCCTCATGATTAGTTGACTGTCAAAGCTGTCGGGGATGTAGATCAGAATAAAATTGACGCCAATAGATGGCAGCAAGATAGAAATCCCCTCAACATCATCCCCAACCGAGAAGAGAACTAAAGGTAGGTTTTGCTTATAAATGCATGCGACCCCACCACCCCGAGACTGCCTATCAAAACGCAAAATACAGTAAGGGAAAGTGCTTAATATCTCCGAATCAGTAATGCCACCATTTAACCATGTTTCAACAATGAAAATAAGATCGAAAGTACACTGCGCCAAATATACATGTAAATGACTTAAGTTCTTCACTAAGCTTCTGGCATTAAACGAGAGGCACAGTAAGTTCGATGCACCACAAGATGTCACGAATTCAGCAGACATATGATGGGGACCAGCCCCCCTTAAAGATGTTGGTTTTCCGAAGGTAGTAAAAGAGTATTAATCTCAGTTCGTAGAACGTGTTTTCCCGTCACTGTAAGGTGTAAACCATCCCTGGCTGTCAAAGTGCGATCCAACCAGATCTGTGAGTCGATTGATACAAAGTTAATGTTCAATGCGATGCACAATTGGCGAAGTAGTACATTTGTGTGAGCAACAATCTGGTTCGGGTTGTAACTACAGAAAGCAGCAACAGTACAAATCGGCCGAATCATCAGTGATTTCATCGGCAATACTGTTCAACCTAGTCGCATAAGCTTTTTTATTTCAAGATTAGGCCGATACTGTAGTACACCTCTGCTAAGCATTGAGTCCAAAGTTCCCCATAGCCAATGCAACGACGTCAAATGGTGGCTTCTCTAAGTCAACGCACACTTTAGGTAAGGTGTATAAAAATATAAAAGTGTGATGTCACGTTTTTGACAACAGCCCCCCGCCGCCCGCACGGGTCACGTTTTGTCACACTGGGCTGACCACCCTCTCTTCCCTCAGAGCGTGACATACTTTATGAATGGTCCCTTTGCAGTCCCTGCGCCCTTCAAATGCCTCGTGCTAAGGGTGCTCCCATGGAACCGTTGGCCTGGATGGCTACTCTGCCCCTTCATCCGCTGAATTTTTGATAGAAGGCCCGACTCTTCCATTGGCCGGGTTTTCTACCTTGTCTGCAGCCTGCCCACGGTCGCCCATCGTCTGGGCCCTCTCGGCCGACGACCGCTCACATGGTCCCTCTCTCGCGGGCCCATTGGCACCTGACATCTCCATACTCGACACGACCACTACGTCCCCAATCCAATGTGGCCAAGCGTGGTTCTTATGGTTAGAACCAGGCACTCTGCTGGCAAGTGCAAGCCACGTTCCCCTGAGGGACCAATTGATCTCTTCACGCTCGTCACGGAGCCCGATCACCTCACTTTGTGTTGACCGTCTCACCGTACCACTTTCCAAGGAAAGGGATCATGAACTCATGGAATTAGCTCTTCCTTCCTTCTTGGGATGGGTCGGTTTCATTTTTTGGACTTCTGTTCCGGTTTCGGTTTTCACGCACACAAAACCCGCGGTTTCGGTTTCGGTATCGGTTTTTGCCACCATGGTTTTTGCCACCATCCACCCAAACCAGTTATTTCTAGTTTTGTTTCTTGTAACATTAGTATTACTAGCTTCTACCTCACTCCTGCTTTCACTAACAGCAGCGTCAGAGACCATGGACTTAGCTGTGGCACCATTTTCCTATGCTATTTTCTTTTTAATGACTGTCATTTATACGTACAAAATGATAATTATTTAAAAAAAAATTAGGAAAACAGGAAATTAGGAATTTTTGTTTTTTCGAACACCGTACAAAAAACCGAAACAAAATCCGAATCGGTTTCGGTTTTCAGTAAAAACCGAAAATTCGGTTTCGGTTACCGACCCATCCCTACTTCCTTCAGGTCCAAACGACCGCCGTCACCTCGGCAACCACCTACAACCCAATACACACGGGACGAGGTTGCCACTATCACTTAGAAAAAGAAGCTGTCACCATGGGTCGCTCCGGACCGCAAGACTCATTGTCGGCCTTACAGCCAGTTCATGCACCGAGACCGCCACAACCGGTCCCTACTGAAGACTCAGATTGCTCGGATTCGGCAGCTGACGCCCTATTCAACTTTTAATCGTTTCTGACAATATTCCTTCTTGTCACACCCATTTCGCCTCGTCCTTCACTGACGACCCCGACCCGTCCAGATTCCCTCTTCCAAACCTTCTGAAGACAGTTGAGGATATCATTCCTGACTGAATCCTGTATAAACCTTCGCCGCTGATGCCTGAGCTGAGCAAGAATCGTGGCCTCTCCACCAGTGGTGCCTCCCCCCCCCCCCCCCCGGGCGCGGGGGGGGGCCCCCCAATAGCCAAAGCCGCCCCCCCCCCCCTGAAAATGGTACCCCCATATTTCCGACTTGGACTGGTGGTTGGGTTGTCACCCCCCCCCCCCCCCACACACACATTTTTGGCCATGTTATTTTCATACGTTTTATTTCTAACCCGTCATAAGGGACCGGTCATTATTTGTGGCCCGGGTTGGGGGGGGGGGTGAAAATGTGTCCATAGAAAATTTGGACACATTTTCCACCAAATTTTCGATGATCCCCCCCCCTCAAAAACCTGGAAAAAATTTGATGCCCCCACTCGAGGTCCCGCCAGAAGCTGAGGCGTTTTTATAAATTTTGATTGGTGAAACTTCCATTTTTGAGGTCCAAAAATGACTTTTTATAGCCGACGAAAATATACATTACATGTTTTATAGCAGTTCCCCCCCTATTTGTGCACTTTGTTCCCCTAGAAGTTGAAAGTTGATTTCCCTGCCGGGCTCGTATTAGTACAGCACGTGCGAGGGCTGGGCCAGCTTATATAAGCCCGGCGCAGCAGCCTGTCATCATTTCTCCTAGGGTGCTCACGAAGTGTGACCGCCCTGAGCACGATGATACGATCCCCGATCTGTCTGGCCTCTCCGCCTCCGCACGATCCGTTTGTCGTTGATCCGCGTACCTTCGCTCCTGCAAATGGCTCCAATGATCTCTCCGGTTGTTTTGACTACTGTCGATCCTCCGATCCTACCTTCAAGAATAACAATCCCGGTTCCGGTGCCCCTTACCATCTATTGATGTTAAGGGTGTGCCCAGTGTAACCGTGGCTTAGTTGGCACCTCCATTGGTGGCTTTTGGGCGGAGCAGGATCGATCCGGTCTGCGTTCCGCCCGATCCTCACGATCCTCTCGGCCCAGCCACCTCTGTTGCCCTACGTTCCCTGCAGATAAGGATGCATCTTTACAGCCAGCCCGATCTCCTCACGTGAACAGATTCACGTTCCGTCATTCCCCCCGGTCCCTACGATCCTCGGTTCCGGACCGGGGGAGGGGGGGGGACCAACATCTACTTCCACCAGTGTTTAGGCTCTGTACCGATCCTACGGAACGTCGGCCTGTCTCTTCTAGGACCGCTTTTTTCTACCTGTCTGCCTGCTATCTCCCAACTTAGCGGATTCAAGCCGAGGCCCGGGCCTGCGTTACTCATCCAGGCTTGGTTCATGAACAGAGTTCTTTGCTTGTCGGCCTTACAGTTACCACTCCGGTTCCTATTTGCTGTTGCTGAGTAGCTCCTGCCTCCGACGCCTTCCGCGCCTGACATTAGTTACCATTTTCACCACGATTCCTCCGCTCGATTCCGCCTCTACAAGGCAACCAGTCGGCCGGGACTGGGCCCTAGCATCCGGCCTGGGCCCCTTGGCAGCCCACTTTCTACTATCCACCTCGTTTCTTCAAGCCACCGTTTCGTCTGCACCACCGTTTTGTCTGCAGCTACTTAGTCGCGGTTCCTCTTCGTGCATCGTCATCCCGATTCCATTTGGACATCAGCACACCAGACCTGGGCCCCTACACAGCTCGAACTCTTTGCAGGCCACGATCTGCTGTCCTGCCTTATCACATATCTGTTAAGAGAAAATAATTTGGATATATCCATCCGCCCCGCTACC
Source organism: Lithobius niger (assembly GCA_023313725.1). Classification (NCBI taxonomy): domain Eukaryota; kingdom Metazoa; phylum Arthropoda; class Chilopoda; order Lithobiomorpha; family Lithobiidae; genus Lithobius; species Lithobius niger. The sequence goes on from JAHWFP010226837.1 coordinate 12,328, forward strand.
TTACTTTGCATTCACGTGCGCGCAACCTCCTTCGTATATACACTTGAACGAATCAGGTCGGTTCATCTCTTTTATCTAATCACCACCTTAGACAGGGGCTGCTCCAGTCTGCGATCCGCCCCATCCCGATCCACACTCCGCCATGTCACGGACAAGGAGACACCATATGGAGGACTGGGTCGCCTTCTTTATGTACGACCGGCTACCACCGTCCGTCTGCTTGTTGATGCTTCTGTTCCAGCAGTCCCACACCCATTGCGCACCTTCCTGCGCAGCCTCCATCATACATAAACCACCGACGATGAGCTCCGGCTCATCTTTCTTCCTTACCACCGTCCTACTTGGTTGCTGGTTGGACGTCCGCAACACGATCCGCCTTTGATTCCGGCCAACGTCCCGCTCCGCTATACCACATAGTAAGGAATCGGCTGAAGACCCGCTGGTCTGCCCAGCATCTACATAAATTCCCCGACCATGCGGTAACCCCACGAGCCGCCTTCCATCATGGAATCGGCAATCGTAGGTTCCCACCAGCACCTTTTTTACGATCCGAAACCAGAAACAACAATCACACTCAGCCCCTCATATGATTAGGCCATCCGTCTGATCCCCGTCCCTGCACTCCTCAGGGGGAGTGTTCAGGCCGCCTTTGGCTGAGTTAACTCTCCGTTGTTCGTTGTTTATACAATGATCCACCTTGGCCTCTCCCGTCCTCATCAAGACACATTCACGATCCGCATCCGCTCTTCTTCCCTCCTTACTACCTTTCTATACACGGAGTTAGAGGGGTTGGAGGACCGTACCACCACTACTGCTGCTTTCTGCTTGCGCCTTGCCAAACTATGAAGCCGTACCATCGATCCTGCTAGCCGCCACGTCGATCCTCTGTAGCCATCTTAAATAGGGTCGCATCTCGCCAAGGGATTCAGCCTTGCGGAATGTCCGCAACTCAGGATAAAACTTATGTTCCTCGATCTCTCCCCGTTCTCCTCCCTGGCTTGCTCTGGAAGGGGGGGAGACTATCTTGGTTACCAGAGGACAGTTACCGGACAGATACGATCCCCTTCCACGGAAGCTATCTGCTCCCCGGATCAACTACTGTGTGCACGTGTATTGCCAGTGCTGCTACCCCCTGCGCAATACTTCTACGCAGCCTCCTCGGATTAGGTCTGCACACGACTCCGCCTGCCATCCGCCGGTCGTTCCGCATCCTATGAGGCCATGCACCGTGGATATCCCTATGGAACCAATGGTTCGCTCGGCATTATCCCACACTCCTGCTTTCTTGGATCCTGCAACTACACTCCGCTTTTCGGCTGGCCGCCGTCATTGCTGCTTATTGCTGCGCCCCGCTTCCTTCCAAGCCTGCACCTCGATCTGCGATCCCACAATTTCAGGGAACAATAGACGATCCGCCGATCCGTCTAGCATGCTCCGTGTCCTCTTCCATTAAAACCTCCCGCCTCCGACATAGAGATTATCGGATTATCACAGTGTAGGACTCAACTGATCCGATACAACAAAATAGTTCTTCCCTTTCTGTTCGAACCTCTTATTTTGTTTCCGCTCCCCTTGTGTCATGGTGAGATCCAAGCCACCTTTCATTACCAGCATCACACCGCTTCAACATAAGTCATGCGTTTTATCCTCTTCTCTGAGCCGCACCACTCGAGCCAATCAGGCCCTCCTGTCCTTCTGTAGTCACACCTCCAGCTCCTCTTTCACAGGCTGCACCTCCGGGATCGTAGATAACGATAGATAACGATAACGATATTTTTCGTTATCTATGTCTACTGGTAGACTGCCTAGCGTTTGGACCAAGGCAAATGTTATACCTGTTTTTAAAAAGGGAAATTCTGCAGATCCAAAAAACTACAGGCCAATTGGACTTACTCCAGTTCCATGCAAGAT
>JAHWFP010226842.1:0-13483 GCA_023313725.1 Lithobius niger
GATTCCTACGTTTACTCTTGCACGGAATTGCATAAAAGTTGGTGTAAAGTTTGGAAAAGTTGCTATCTACTATTTGGCCAAGTTTGGTCGAAATATATTGAATAGAAACGGAGAAATTAATAGTTTTAGTTTTGCTGGAGAGAGGACTTCAATCATATTCGTATACTGTATGATAATAATGGTTTGTTGCAAATGGTTAGGGTAATTCAAAAGTGCCACTTACACCCTACCCTGCCTAAATACTGGAAGTCTTAAAAATATAAGTCGCAAAGACCTGAGTCGGGCACGGGATTAATACCACCTAAGAAATTTAGATAGATGCGTAGTTAAAAGGCGAGTTTTAAATAAACTCAGGGAAGTGACAGTTTCAGCTAGGAGTGAATTCGAAATATTCAATACACTATTTGGAAAAAAAAATATTTTGGACAGTGCAATTTTGATCGCTTCTTACCTGTACTCTAGTTCTGCCACATGCACCCCCTAATGGTAAATCCTGTCATGTTTAAGGTCAACCAAGCCATGCAACAAAGAGTATCTCAAGTAGCGCACAATCTTCAGTCTACACATTTCAAGAGATTATAGGTTTAAGAGTTTAATGCACTCAGCATAGGATTTGTGCCACATTCCTGGCAGAAATTTAGGTTAATGCCGTTGTACTGATACAACCATGTCCACATCCTTGAAGAGATATGGTGACCAAACTGGGCTGGAATACTCCATAAGAGACTTAACAATAACTTTGAAATCCCACACTACTAAAGTCTCACCAGGACGAAAACAACGCTTAATCATCGCCACTCTCCATTTGGCATATTTAACAATGTGACTGCAATGCTGTCGTTTACACGGACTGTACGGAAAATTGTCATAACACGGATTGTTGCTGCTATTGTGGAAAGACGAGCATTTGGAATACGTTAGGGCCGACATCGCCGACATTGTGACATTGCCGACAAAGATGATGCACCTTTATGTCGTCAGGAAATGTTGGTGTTTTAGCATCATTACACTGTAGGTCATTAATGTATACGATAAATAATGCAGGCCCTAACACAGACCCCTGAGGGACACCACTAACAACCAGTTTTGTGCTAGACATAGCTTGCCCAACACGACCACGCTGCGATCGATCCGAAAGGAAAGCTTTAATCTAGTTAAGTAAGTTGTCAGCAATGCCAAACCAACGCAGCTTAACAAAGAGTTTAACGTGAATGACTGAATCAAATGCCTTTGGAAATCAATAAGTGTAACGTCAGTTGGGCACCCGCTTTCCAAGGCGATGAACCAGTCATCAAAACATATAGTACTCACTGATGTGCAGTTGATCTGCCAGGTAGGAATCCCTCTTTCCACTGCAGTTTTTTCCCCCATGATTTTGCGTGGAACACAGGTTATGGATATTGAGCGGTAATTGAGTGGTTCTGTAGCATTGCCGTTTAAAAAAAATCAAGACACACGCTAGTGTATCGCCGCCAAGTAATAGAAGATCATCCGATCAGACATCTGATTGCTAAAAGAGCGATTGTTGATGTGTCTGTACTGTAACTATAAGCAATTAAAAGCATATTTTGTCATGTTGACGATAAATCCCAATGCGTCCGAAATCTTTCAAATTGTGGAAAATGCGAGGGTAAGGTGCAAGGATAAAGAAAAAATAAAAATTAAAGAATGAGTGCCCACCAATCACAGAGACAAAGAGGCATCAATAACGTTATCTTTATGATACTGTCTAGCTAGCCAATTAGTCAGTACTTAGCTAATAACGTTTTTCCATGTTAAGTCCCATAGGCGTATTGATCATCGACATATTGGGAAGGCCTACACGGTATCCGGAGAAAACGCCCCCGACAAAACGCCCCCGGAAAAACCGCCCCCAACAAAATGCCCCCTGGAAAAAACGACCCCAGGATAAAACGCCCCCAAGTTGGTGAAAATACCACAGTGGTGGTCATCGTAGCTGAGCATCAGATTTATGACGGATCATCTGTACGAGCATTAGTTTGTTTCAGATAAATTAATGTTCCAAGAAATTTATTTACTAAAATTCTTTCGCCGTCAAAAACGACCAGTGAGATTCACAATTAAGCTGATTCATCTGTACTAGCATTAGTTTGCTTCAAATGACTTACAGCGCTAAGAAGTCGTACCCGGCTTCGCCCGGGGTTTTGTTTCGCCCGTGGTTGTTTCCCAGTTTTCGCTCAGTGTTGCCTGAACGTACAGTAGAGTGTTTACACACGAATGCATGGTGATCTGAACATTGCACTTTTGTTTGTGTGGGGATTGCAGGGGTCAGGACAAATGAGTGGGAAGGTTTTGAAATTCGCAAGCAAGGAGTTTTAATTTTATTTCTTTTCTATGTTGCAAGCAAAACTTTCAATCAACAATGGCTTGGGCAATCAACCTTCCTTAGATTTATTGTAAAAGCCTGGACGAATTTCGGGCCTCGGCTCATTAATAATGAATTCAGATTCAAACAAAAGCTGAACTGCAACGAAGGACAAAATAATCAGTCAGTTACGTTGCCGTGGATTGTGCAACAATAAAGGGATGCACGTTAGATGATAATTAGGAAACAATACGAACATCATCCACGAGCCAACGGGTTTATGTTACAGTGAACTTCTGGAATTTCTGCATGATACAATTTCTGCAAGAAAACAAATGGGGAAATTCTGAATTTGGCTGATAACGGTTAATCATTTATACACACAAAATTTAACGGAAAAAAGGTAGAAACACGTGTAAGACACATGTAACAGTCCCAAGTTGCATGTGTTTATTAACCTCGAGAAGAGCAACTGAAAGGGATGTGCTGATTGAGTGAGTGAAGCGAACGAAAATCAGCGTTGGTTAGCAAGAGTGCGCGCAAATGAGGTTGAAGAAACTTAAGCAAAAACATGGACATAGGCCAACAATAAACCAAGCCACTTCAATTTGGCTGATGTAACGGCAAAAGGTAATGAGAAAATTATCAAGTAAATTTAAAGACATAAAATTCCTCCGGGAAAAAAGGAGAGATGAAGATAAGACGGTGTTACCTTTTGTATACGTTCACATTCCTATGAAAGTTGTGATATCCACCCAAAACCAAAACTGCACGGTATAAGAGCAGCTGCCAAGTTTCCAAAAAGTTACGCCTTTGAAGGTAGTGACATCATTCAACCAGGAAAAGCCCGCCAAGGTTAACCCTATTAGCCAAGTTAAACGTGAACTGAACAATACTTTGGACGTTAAATGAAAACTTAAAGATTGCTACCGCGAGGTAGTGAATAATATCACTACCTTCAAAGGCCGAACCATTTTTGGAAATTTGGTGGCTACTCTTATACCGGTTTTGGTTTCGGATGGTAGAACTACTGTTTCCTACAATAATCCGTTGATGGCCTCATAACAATCTCAACTTATTAACCCTTCCACTGTAATCAAAATAATACAAGGGTATATAAGGAACCCATCAAGTGTTTGCCATCAAAAGTTGTGATGTCAGAGCCAAAATGGTTCCCCCAAGCTTTTGGTCCAAACAGAGATTACTCAAACGAAACTAACAGCTGACCACATTAAAAATAATTTAAGTGCCCCTTTCTATACTTTTTTTTTCGTAACTTTAAGTAATCAATTATTTTCAGAGTAAGGTAAGTGCTGCACTAGCCGCAGCTATACATACAGAACAATATTCAACAGAATGGAATAAAGACGGCACCAAACCAAATACTAAAATGAAGCGCTTCTCCCCGCGCCCCCCCCCCCCCAACAAAAAATACGGCAGAAATAGCAACTCATCACAAATTCCTTTAAGCAGGATTGCTTCTTTAATAGGAGAATTTATTTTGGAGGCAATACTTTTTAGACGCATAATTTCTTTTCGTGACATGGGAATTTCTATTGCACTAAATTTAGGATCTCAGAAAGAAGGGAAAAAAGGTGTGGGGAAAAACAACGTGGAAAAAGTGCAGGAATGCAAAAAGTTGTAGAAATAAACCGCGGGAGAAAACCTGAAGGAAAAAGTCATAGAAAAATACGTTTCCTGGTAAAACTCCTTAACCTGCCTGGTGAAATTCGAGCCAAGGCAACTAAAGTAACTGATCACAAAAAACAACAACACAGAAAAAAAAGTCGACGAAACAATTTGGCTTTTTTCCCCCTTCGGCTGTTTTTTTTTTGTGAGGGTTTTTTCCCGTGGATTTTTTCCCTCGGTTTTTTATTTTTTTTTTAAGGTCCGTCCGCATACGAACTGAACTGCCGTAACAAGTGTCGATCTTACTTACAAATCTATCCAAGCTGGCGCAACTACGTTTAACTACTTAGGTTAGCCTAATTTTAATTTCACTTCCGTTATCGAGATTTATGAGGAACTTATTCTGCCTTTACTGCACAGAAAGGTATAACTACGGAAATTGTATTTTGTCCGAGAGGATGTAACTTTGCAGGCTATGCCAGAGAAGAAGAGAAGATTTGCATTCTGATTTATTTAAAGGTGTTGATACGTGGTGTGTGATGGCGAACCGTGGAGGGGGGGGGGGGGGGAAAAAGTAAAAAAAAACCCGTTTTTCATTTTTTTTTCAAAAGTTTTCCTCAGTGTCACTCAACCCCCCCCCCCCACCTCTCTCTCCACACACAAACTCTAACTCTTCCACACCTTACCATGTCACTCTACAGCTAACCGAGAACAAATACAAGGGCCGTCACATAAATTACAGCAAGAATTTGTAGGGTTGGGGAGGAGAATTTGTAACTCTAAAAAGTCTTATAGAGTCTTATCTTATCTTATCTTATCTTAAGTCCCTATTGAAACGTCTAAGATTCATTCCGATTAGTTCCGTCCGAGTTTTCAGAGGGCGCCACACGTTTCATCTGGTAATATTTGCTCATTTTTCAGCCCAAATCTAAAGTAAACTAAATTAGAACTAAGCTAAACTAAATAATAATTAAATACAAGCTAACTTCGTTAGCATGGTGTAGTTTAATTTTAGGCTGAAAACTGAGTAGAAATTTTCACATAAAACTAGTGGCGCCCTTTATAAACTTAGACGGAACTAATTGGAATGGATCTAAGACGTTTCAGAATGGTTCTCAAGTTAAAAATTCTCCTCCCAAACCCTATAAATTCTTGATTATAGTAATAGCGATTGAAAGTTTGGTGCGGTTGCACGTAGGTCAGGAAAGGAACCTGGAAGGTCGCTGATATCCGGCCTGGAAGTTGTAAGATAAAACAACGAAATGCTCGAAACAGTTGTGGTGAAAATTAAAAACTGAAGTGAGAAGTATAAAACTAAAGCTCTTTACAATTAAAAAAAAATACGTATAATCATAATAACAAATTATGTACCGACTGCTTGAATAAAACCGTTCGGCTTTCGTCTTGACAGTTATCGTCCACATTGTTTTTATTGTGTGCGCGGCGTATCTTGAGTCCTTGAAGTATTTAATGATCGGCTACGTCTTCCTGGAGGTAGCGGCTTTAATCGACGGCCGCCATTGTTTTTGTAACCATTTTGGATATCAACAAGGCACTCTGCTACCAAAAACGTACAGTCGATTATCTGTCTTCGTTCTGCAGCGAACTCAAGATAGGCCGCGCCGCACACTTTAAGTACCAAAATACCAGCTGAAAGACGAACATACCTGGACTACATCTGTGTTTTAAAGTTAGCCAAAAATGAACATCTTCTTACCTGTTGGGAACCACCGTTCCGTTTCTGCTGTTGGCCTCGGCGTTAAATCGAAACATTTTTTTTTTTAAGACGATCTTCCCCGAATTTTGTTATTTCTCTAGGAGCGAATGAGACTCATTTCATTCTAGGAAGTTTAGGTTCTGAAAAGTTTAGAATATATGAAAGTGTTGAAAGTAACAACAGATACACACATGGAAGTAACGATAGAGATATAATTAGAAGCAACAATAGAAATAAAAATGGATCATTGTAATAATATCGGTATATACAAATAGAAGTAACGTACCAACCAAAATGGAAGTAACACTGAAAATAATTCAGAAGACAGCGTGAAAGGTAACTCGACGTAAAATTCGAAGTAACACAGCATCCTCAAGAAAAATGTCACTTGTTACCAATACTTAGACGTAACAAAGCCTGATGTTACTTCCAGATGTAACATCTTAGATGTTTGTTACTTCTAAAAGAGCTCCTCAGAGGTAAATTTACAAGTAACACTTCAAAGTATTCGTTATATATGTGGAATTGGAAACAACGTTAAAATGTAGACAGAAAACCAGTACTAAACGTAACCAGCGAAATAAAAATGGAAGGAACAACCAAAGCAAGTTGGGAAGCGGTGTGAAAGACTATTAGACATAAATTTAGAAGTAACGCTAGGTTTGAAATGAAATCAATCCGATATCAAGAGTTTAGACGTAACCAACACACAAGTTCCACCCAAATGTTACGTTTAGGAGACGTAGCATCAGTTTACATTTTTTGTTACTTATAAACGATTTTTAGACGTAAATTTGCAAGTAACACTTCTAAGAGTGTAGTCGGCCTTGTCAGAAGTATTTTGCAGTCTTTTTGTAGTTTCACTATAGTTAGCTTACATCTTCTAGATTATAAAGCAAAGCCTCATAGCAAAAACATGACAACCCCCAAAATGGGTTTTAACGAGGGTTAACCACTCCTGGTCATCTGCCCGACGAAGCCCTAATATCTGCAGCATCCCGAGGCGGTTTCCCACTCTATTGGGTTTAAAGCTGCTTAACTTCGGTGATGTGACGAGAGCCGGTGTCTCCAGTACGGCAAGGGAGCAGACAATTTGCGGAACTTCATTCCTAGAATGTTTGACACGTACACTGTCTATGCGCACGCGTCTAAACGTCTTCTAGATAAATAAAAAATGCATAAATAAATAGGCTTGCATCCCTAGGGATTCATCACTTTTCGAGCCCATTTGGCTTTCCGTCCTGTTTATAATCCTCTAGGATGATGCATGAAAGGATCAAAAACGTTGCATAAGGATTTCACTACAGTGAAAATCCGCATTCATTCTGTGAAGTGAAAGCCGCAACAATGGAACTTGAAAATGGCTTCCAAACGCAGTGGTGAGGCTCTCGATAAATCGAGTGCTACCGTGCAAACAATAAATTAAAAGTTAAGAATTTATAAGCTACACATGTCAACTAACATGATCATGAACATTTCCTAATTAAACAATACGTATAGCAACGATGGGAACTCACCGAGGTGCGAATATGCATCGTTATGAACTCTTTCTGATTCTCTGAGTATCGAGCAGTGACACGACGTAGTATCATTGTATATAACTCTATGCTGGAGCCTTAATGGGTTAGCTGCAAGGCGCACTGCAGAGAGAAACAGAAGGGCGTCATACTGAAACCGATGCTGTGAAGAGTGATTTCTTTGACCTAAAACGCACGATTTTTGTTGTTGGAGAAAACAACGTTATTTTAAGCCTAAGAAATCCGCTCTTCCGTTGTTTTTCCCTCCATTTTTATGTAGTGCACCTTGTAGTTATGCCCTCCAAAACCCATACTGGTGCCAATATGGCGGCAAATGTCACTGCTCTATACCCAGTGTTGTCGGGAGCACCAAAAAGAAATACGGTTGTTTTTTTTCTGTGCCTTGTGAGTTGCGTTTTTCCAAACACGTAAATGCTGTTACGATGAAAAACTGTTTTGTGCTGTGAATATATTTTGCCCTCTCGGGGAAACGATGAGTGACGCAGTAAAACGTGGAGATAAAAACCCGAATGTTTCCGGAAGTGTTAGTTTACTTGTCTTCTTATCGTCCTTCATCGTTACTTCTATTTCGCAAGCGTTTCGCAAGGGACTTTCTTTTTCTTGGCCGTAAACTGAAGTCTCACTGGGTCAGCGCTAAGGAGCACCGGAATTGTATCGACACGGAGTTACGTTAACTCCGGAATTTTTTTTTAAATTCTGACCCCTGTGTTGGACCCGGAATTACAGTTACTCCGGATTCGTGATTTGCTTTAGCGCCGGTGCACACGTGCATTTTTTTGGACGCGCGTCGCCGCTGCGGTGCCGCTGCGGTGATGCAGTCAATCAACGCTTACGTGCGTTTTATTAACGCTGCGGTGCCGCTGCGGTGACGTATGTGCGCGTACGGTTCCCTAACCTCGTGTACAAAAAATTATAGTTTGAAACCAATGAGACGATATTGCTTTTTTCGCTTACCTCGTGAACAAAAAAATATATTTTCAAACCAATGAATTTTGGTACATTGATGTACTGATTTAAGACGTACCAGGGGAATATGTTATACATCCTTTGCAAATTAACTAAAAAATTCGGATAAGTTCTTTAATTACTTTCCGGTACCGCTGCGTTGACGGGGGGAATTACGGTGCAAAACGACCGCACGAGCGGCGGGCGGTAACGCAACGTCGACGCAGGTACGTGTGCAGTACCCAACAGAGGTCACGAAATCAAACCGCAAATGCGGTACCGCAGCGTCGACGCGCGTCCAAAAAACGCACGTGTGCAACGGCGCTTAAAAGTGTCTGAAATAATCCGGAATTGTGGTAACACAATTACCGTAACTCCTGATTTTGTTGATGATTAAATAACGTCCCTGCCACGCTCGCTGCGGCTATACATATAACATCAGAAACCGTGTTACTATACAATTTCGTTTTGCTACAAATCCTTGTTACTACAATTCCGGATTGTTTCAGACACTTTTAAAGCAAATTACGAATTCGGAGTTACTGTAATCCGGAGTTTAAAATGAATTTATAGCACAGGGCTTAATAGCGATAGGGGATGTGTTTCTTGTTAGCCTTGTGATGTGTATCTCATTTAGAAAGTATGTCCTTTTTTTAACTATACTATCTATCAGACTTTTTTTTTCATCTCCAACATACTTCGTGAATGATTTCCTTGTTGTGTCATGTGATATTTTAATAAACTAATAAAACACTGTAAACGCGTGAAAAAATTAAAAAAAAAAAAAGCCAGCCAGTTCTACAAATAAAAGAGGAGGTTACGTAAACGTTTCAGGGCGATTAAATGTCTCTTTATCAACAAAAATATCGGCCATGATGCAAATCTCAACATTTAAAAGTTAAAAGTTTGGCTGCTTTTCCGCTACAACCCAATTTTTTTTTTTTTGGTGTGGTTGACGTTTGCTTTTGGCTCACACATCTGCCTGATAACCGAACATTTCGTTTCTCTGATACAATGCAATAATTGCTTTTTTTGTAATCTGTAGAATTTGTGACTTATTTTTACTTTTTTATCTGTGATGACTTTACACCCCATTTTACTAATTTTACTAACTTTACACCACACTAAATATTTGAGGAGTAGGCTTCGAAACTGTGTTCATTGATACAAACGTTAACATTTGGTTAAGAACAATATTTCAGCTCTTACATTTGTATATCTGCCTCAGTTCTTGACCTTATTAGTGACAAACGGTTTGAAGCATAGCAGAGGAGTTTCTCATCCACGATCTATAATTGCCTATCTATCTCAGTCGTTGTCCTTATTAGTGACAAACGGTGTGAAGCATAGCAGAGGAGTTTCAACACTGTGAAGCATAGCAGAGGAGTTTCAATGGTGTGAAGCATAGCACAGGAGTTTCTCATCCAGTACCAACGATGCACACTTCTATATCTATCTTAGTTCTTGGCCTTATTAGCAACAAACAGTGTGAAAATTAGCAGAGGAGTTTCAATGGTGTGAAGCACAGCAGAGGAGTTTCTCTTACAGTACCAACGATGCACACTTCCACATCTGTCTTAGTTCTTGTCCTTATTAGGGACAAACCGTGTGAAACATAGCAGAGAAGTTTCATTGGTGTGAAGCATAGCAGAAGAGTTTCTCGTCGAGTACCAACGATGCACACTTTTATATCTACCTTAGTTCCTGGCCTTATTAATGACAAATCGTGTGAAGCATAGCAGTAGAGTTTCAATGGTGTGAAGCATAGCAGTAGAGTTTCAATGGTGTGAAGCATAGCAGAGGAGTATCTTATCCAGCACCAATGATACACACTTCTATATCTATCTTAGTTTTTGGCCTTATTAGTGACAAACCGGTGTGAAGCATAGCAGAGGAGTTTCAATGGTGTGGAGCATAGCAGAGGAGTTTATCGTCTAGTACCAACGATGTGCACTTCTATATCTATCTCAAATCTTGGCTTTATTAGTGACAAACTGTGTAAAATTTAATAGGAGTTTCACATCCATTGCTATCGTATTTTTTTATATGCCTGTTGTCTGTCTGTCATTCTGTTGTCTGTACCCAGTGATAAATTTTAGACCCATTATCGATCCTTTCTGATTTACCCCACCGATTTTAGATCCCATATTTGGGTTTTAATTCGTAAATCAATAAAATTTAATTCTTTTAATTAATTTTGTCTGTATCTACATGCAGCAAATGTGAATAAATCTACATTCTAATTGATTTCCTTCAGTGTAGAATTTTCAAGGACTGGTTTCCATTTTTTCACACAGTCTGAGAGTCAGAAACTCTGCAATACCTAAATCAGAGCTTTTTGCCTTAAAAACATGGGAACAAATTTGACCAGCCCTTAAAATAAAAACCAACATTCAGGCAAATTACTCAGAATGTAAAAACAAAAATTCGTTAACATTGATTAACATTTACTCACACTGAATTATAATTACTCAAACTGGTCTACATTTGCCAGGCTTAGGCCCAAGATTCGTTAACATCCACCCTCTTCTCATCTAATACTGGTCGCTTAAGAAATAAAGTTAGGTCATTATGACTAGCATTAGTTTAAAGACGATCACCGAGGATGCCAAAACTATGACTTCAGTCAAAGTGTCCCATGCTTTTACTGCTCTCAGAGCAAAGTCATTTTGCCTACAGTTCAGTTTAGACTTTTGCAAGACAAGTTTATAACGGGACTAAATTCATAGAAAGACAGGTAGACAGACAATTGACTGTGGATGACCATCTAGGCCAAGGTTAAATAGGCGTTTAATAGACGAAGTTTCAGAGTCAGGACCGATCTTTTCAAGTCTCATACGACAAAGCAGATCCCACATTCCCAGAAAGGGAATGGTGAAGCGTCGTTGGACAGACTTAATGTGATTAATACCCTAAAGCTGACGAGGGAACCAGATAGAGCTGGTGTACTACTATTACTTTACAAGCAGAGCGCTTTACATTTTTCAGAATGTCTGGAGGCCATTGATCAACTAACAGCCAACTTTATGATTCTTCACAGCCCTTTTTTTTTTTTACATTCGTAAACGAAAAAAAACAAAAAAAAAACCATGGATATCCGGTGCACAGATGACAATGCAATATAATACCGGTTTTCACATTTTTTCCTTTTTTCTTCTGGTAAAATCGTCGGTCGTTTACTTCTCTTCACGTCACAGTTGTCAGGTGAAAAATAAACTGCCACCACTGCAATACCACTACTCAAAAGGGCAAACTTTTGACACGACAAGGAAGTAATAAAGAGCCTCGAACAGGCTTGGACTCTTGTGACGTCTGGATTGATTTTATCCATCAGTTATCGCCAAAACCATTAACGGAAAGCGTGACTGACGCACGTGCTGTTAAGTGTCGTGTTACGTGCCAAGTCTTTTAGTTGTTAACCATTTAATTTCTGTTGACTTTCCTTAAGTGGGCATTACCAGGAGCGAGTAAATCCAGGAGAGAAACCGTAGGACGTGGGAGTGCCCATGTTGTAACTATTGCTTCATATTCCTTGTCTTGTCACAAGGTCATCTGAGATAGAAGCTGTTGTTTTTGTTTCTCAGATACAGGCCAGTTGATTCATCAACGCTAGAATTTTATTTTACCAGAGCAGCGCTAAGGGCGGGTTAACGCAACGAAAATATTCGTGCTCACTAGCTTTCACTTGGTTAATACTAAATCTGCTGGCTGCTTCTCGCTTTTACCGGAGAATGCAGCTTTCCAGTTGTTGTAACGTAGTATCCATGGCAACAACGCGGACGCAGATCATGACCTCGCAACACGACGTACAGTGCCTGCAACATGACAGCGTCGATTTATGACAACAAGAACACAATTTTTACTACAGTTCAAGACGACAGACTGATCTCTGAATGCCGGCATTTGATGGTTTGTCTTCGACTCGATAACCCCGAAATGGGCGCCATGTTAGATTTTGAATTCTTGCTGCGAGCAGATATTTATTCTACCGTCGTATGACCACTGCTAGAAGCTGTTCTTTGAGCGAGCATAGCAAATTTTGGAAATAGCGTGAAATCACAACAATGTTGCAGCAACGTTAAAAATTACTGTTGCATTTTGTTCTGTATCCGTGTTGTTATATACAATACATTCAATTTGTTATCTATAACCGCATTCTTTAGTAGAAACAGGAAACTAATCGTAAATAATTAGCGGTTGACTAGCAAATAGCGTTCGGCGGCGGGCAAGAAGGTCTCGTTGCATCGACGCGCCCTAAAACTTGCATTACTTTTCCGCACGCGCGTGAACTGGCGTTAGGGCGCGTTTACGAATTTTCTCGCCTTTGCATTCTCGCAGCTAGAAACAAGAAATTATCTGAAATTTCAACATGGCGGCGGTTTTAGCTCTGCCACCTCGCAACGAAGCGAGTCAATAATTGAGTTTAGAAGCGATTGGGAAAATTGTTTCGTCAGGAGAAACTCGCTATCTTACCGTCGCGAATTATAAGACTGCAAGCATTTCCTCAAACGATGTGGGATATAGCTAATCCAGGAAGCGTTGCTGCCACGGCAACGACACCTTTGCCATCGCGATTAAATTTCAGCTGCGAGAATGCAAAAGGCGAGCCATTGCGTAAATGCGTCCTAAGTCGGGAGGTGAATCACGCTGTCTCTGCCTCAGTCTGCCTTGGCTTGCAATAGCCATCTTCTTCACCGCTTCACGCTCGTGGATTGCTGTTGCCCGGCGGAGGTGCCGCTTGCCCGTATTAATCGTTACCAGAGCGGTATTTGTCCGCATCTATCTATTAGGTAAAACCAATATATCGTATTTTTTAACGTGCGTTATAGCGTATCCGAGAAAACAGTTTCAATCAGTCGTTTCAAATTTGACCGCATGGGATCGCGACACGAACGAGGGATGGAACCTGCCATAATCATAGACACTTCCTTTAATGTCGCTCCCGCCATGGTATTACTAGTGTGAGTCATTTCGAAAATTTGAGTGGTGATCCCCAGAACTTCTCACACAACTTTATTACAATTTCAAAAATTCCTACATTTTATCCAGTCTGTATTTTTCTGTAATTCAACGAAGTTTCCTATATTTCCGTACAGTTTCCTATATTTTTAATTTATTTGATCATCCCGGACTTATCCGATTAGCAATACCTTAACCCCCTCCCCCGCTTACTTTAGAGTTGAAGGGGGGGGGGGGCAATTCACCTAATGACAGGTTGGAGCATGTAGCGACGTCTACCATTATTTAGTTCTATGTAGCACTTGATTTTAACAAGCGAAGAAATTTCTTTTTACACAACATATAAGCCACGTGCCTGCTTAATTATTG
>JAHWFP010226843.1:0-11360 GCA_023313725.1 Lithobius niger
TTCTTCGGTTGTCATCTTGTGCCATCCTGTGTTAGGGACGACATCCCCATGTCGGAATTCGACCGAGGTCACTGTGTCTTTATCGCGACGAGACCGAAATGAGACAGAGACGAGGAGTGGTATCCAACATGATGGTCGGGACAGTTCGCCACGCTACTAGCAATCCTAATCACTATCGACCGCCATTTTTTCAAACAAAACCCTATCCAAAACGTCTCACGCATGACATCAATCGTTGCGCTGATTGGGTTATGGGAGAGGTACCGATCGAACGGCGTTCGCAAAACGGTTCACTTCTGCCCCGCTGCAACATCATCTGTTGTCCGTGCCGGAACCAAGTATTTTAAAATTCAACTCGTTGCTATTTGTGGAACCATAAAGCCTGGAATTTAATGGGTGATCAAGCGAAGAGGCGTGATAGGAGACTCGCCTCTTTGGATATCGATTCCCACAGTGAAGGCAACAAACACATACAAAAAAAAAATGTAGCCTAAACGGAAACTTGTTATCTTTCCAGAAGCAGAAGAGGATCGGTCTTCCTAATTGCCAGTGATAGGTCCCTGATTAAATTTGAATAAAGAGTGTGGAGGTGGGGGAGAGTGGGAGGGGGGGAGGGGGAGAGGTGATGGAGGGACAGGCCTTAAAATGTTCTGCGTTTATCTTCTATCGTTCTTGTTTTAAATCAAATGTAGTCACTCAGGGCGTATTTATGCAACGATCGCGCAAGCTAGAAGCCAGAAATCGTCACCTGGACTTAAACATGGCGACGGTTTTTGCGCTGCTGGCTCGTAACGAAAATAGGTAACAACGTGAGTTCAAGTTGATTTTGTTCTTCAGGGAATTCGTTATCCTATCGTTAAAGGGTTGTTGCTACTATATGCGTTCAGTCAACTATAGGGTATATAGTTCGCCATTTTATCCTGTCCATTTTTAAAACACTGCAAACTTCAAACAGTGTGCACTTTACAGAATTTCGCACCACAGCTGATCCTTACCATGTTTGGGAATTATTAGCAATTGCCAACTGTAATCATTTACAAATCGTAGAATTGCATACCATGCTCAATTTTACCCCCATCATTATGCACTACATTCCGCAGTCTGACGATGCAGTTAGCCGTTACATGCGTCGACGTCTCGTCAGGAATTTGATGAATTTTGCGCGTAATGTTGTCCTTCAGGTCAGCTGTTGTTTGGGATTTATTGCAGTACATTCTGTCCTTAAGGTAATCCCATAAAAAAAGATTCGAGGGCATTCTTCATCCAGACACCACCCCCCCCCCCTCGGACATATCCCCCCTAAAAAACAACAGAGGACATATTCCCCCCTTCTCCTTATGTCGGACAATTTCTCCCCGAACATTTCTCCCCCGGACACTTTCTTCCCGCGAAGAACAATTATTTAACAAAAGAGTTTGAGTGTGCATTTAAAATTACTAGAACTTAAAAGGTTATTTATTTCAAACGCAAATACTAGTTCCGGCTTATGATTGCTAATAACTTTAACTTTTGTTAAGTACATCAAAGCGTCTAAATGACATTAGTATATGACGCCAGTTTAAGTGTAAGAATAAAAGAGGTGAACAGGAGGGTCGAGTGCGTAGCATGATGACCACACAGGCAGAAGAAATCAAGCGTATACGCCCCTGATTGCACACTGCCACTGCCAGAGGTGCACATGCGCTCGATTTATTCTAAAGTATTCACAAATCAGAACTGAAACTCTATAATTCATTCAGGTAGCGTGCGCGCGATCTAATTACGTTCGATGCACACCACTAACAGGCGACATCGCCTAGACTATCATCTTGCCTAACCATCACAGAACACATTTTAAACCAAACTTAGTTTACCACTTGCAACTCGTATCCTGCCCGTTGAAAGACGAGCCGAGGCAATTATCCAACCTAACAAGTCCTAATCTGTAAGAATACCACCACCAAACGTAATTTCTCCCCTCCCCCTTTTCCCCCGCGCTTCCGCCGCCTCCGTGAATTTCGCGTTAAATGCGTGTATACTCCTTTTAAAGTGAGCACATTTAATGAAATACACAAATTCTTTAATGAAACAGACATTGTGGAAAGTGTCTGGGGGAAATGTCCGGGGGGGGGGGGTAGTGTCCGGGAGATAATATCAGAGTTAATGGGGGAATTTGTCCGCCATCGTTTTAGAGAGAGGAAAATGTCCGGGGGGAAAATGTCCGAATAACGAAAAAAAAACCGCATGGGTTTAGGTCCAGGCAAGACTCTACTACAGGCCGGATCTTGGATGAAAAATAGCATGCGGGACTGGGTTGGACAATATGGCCGCCGAAAGCACCGCTGATGCGATTGATTTGTCTTGTTGCCGCTTTTAGTCAACCGTAGGCTGTTCTTCCGTACAGAAATGCTGCCTTCCTTGAAATACTGGATAAACGAACATGTCGTTATTTACTGAAGAGCCGCTATGCGCAGTAGACAAATTTAATAGCTTTGTGGCAAAAATGCGGAGGTTTATTTATTTGTATATGTAAGGTATTTTTCGGGTGATTACTGGGACTAAGTTAGTGAATTACTAAGTTTTTTGTCAGTTGCCGCTATTTGGCAGCAGATAGCGTACTAAAATTGACCGATGCGATTTGCTTGGCCGATTCCCGAACAGTGCTTGAAGAAATGAAAGGACCACTCGTGACAGACATTTTGTCTACACCCCCCCCCCCAACCCTAATATTGTATTGTTATAGGTCGGGTCGGATAGTTTACTGGCCATGGTCTAGGCTTCGCTTAGGCCATATTAATGAGGTCCGTCTGGAAATCAACCTGTCGTCGTAGTCTAAGTGTCCTCGTAAAGTGTCAAACGAGTTTCATTTGAACAATGACGCGTGGCCCCTTTTTGTTGTAACCAACAATCTGATAAATCGGTGCACGGAAATAAAGTCACAGGAAAAAAGTAACAGAAGAAAAGTCACAAATTTGCCTAGGAAAAAAAGTCAACGGAAAAAATTCCTAAAGTGATGATTGTAAAAATATTTACCTGATGGGGCTGGAGGACCCTGGTCAGCCGGATATTCCCAATTCTTGAAGTCAGATACAGCGACGTTTTACTGTTTGTGTTATATTTGTCGGTCAACAGCTTCTTGCAAGATAATACTGTTTATTTTATCGCTTCTTCATGTTGAAGCCATTCAGTGATGGTTCAGATTGACGGGTAGTAATGAACATCAAGTTTGAAACTCTTATAAGTAAGTAAGTAAGTAAGTTTATTGCACTCCAAAGCATTTCAATAGCTACAGTGGCAACGAAATCATAAGAGTGAAAATCTGTGTTGCAGAGTAAACTCGTGTGCAACACAGAACCAACGAAGAAAATAATTACAAATCAATAGGTGGCAACAGATTCTGCATAAAATAATATGAAAATATGTCAGGTTAAAATATAAACAAAGAAATAAGTCAAGTACATATCTACACAAGTCGAGCATCCGATAGATATACAAAAACAATAAGGGTACTATATATTAATAATAAACAAGGATTCAAGGTCAGCAACCCCAACAATCCATTCGCGTACCTTCGATTTGAAACAATGAGCTGATCGGATAGTTTTAAAGTGAAATGGTAGGGCATTGTAAATCTTTGGGGCGTGATATAGAAAACTTTTATGTAGAATTTCCCGTCTGGCTTTTGGTAACAAAATGTGGAGCTGACTGTAAGCTCTAGTATTAAAAAGTGCAACAGCTGTGTGTTCAACAGTTTTTTTGTACACAACCAAGGTTTTCTCAACGTACAGTTGCCTAAGGGATAATATGTTGTACAATTTGATTACAGGGGCAGACGGTGTCGTGTATTTATGGGAGCCCAAAGCTCTAATAATTTTTTTTTGAAGAGTAATATGGTTTCAAGTTAGTAAGATAAGTTCCACCCCAGCTCGTGATTCCATATTGAAGGTACGACTGTACCAACGCAAAATAAATTTGCCTCAGGAACGAGGATGATACAACTTTTCGTAAAGTGTAGATTTTGTACAAAGAGCATCAAAGCTTATTGCAGACGTGTTGTACATGTTGTTTCCAACACATTCTTTGGTCTAAAATGACACCGAGATAACGAATTGATTCAACTTTCACCAACGTGGGACATGTACACTTGACACTGCAACCCGCCTTATGGTAAATAATGTTAAATGGAGCATGAGACTCGACATCTTTGAGAGCAAAGACAATGTATTTAGTTTTGGCAGTATTTAAATTCATTTGGTTCTCATTAAACCAACTTGAAATCCTATTCATATCGTTTTGAACCTGATGCTGAATCATCGTTGAGCTAGCCGAGTTCAAAACTGCAGTGTCGTCAGCAAGAGAGACCATTTGCCCAAGAAGATGTAGGTTACAAAAGTCATTGAAGAAAATAAGGTACAGTAAAGGTCCAAGGATGGAGCCTTGGGGAACGCCACACGTAATGTTAGTATCTTTACTGCAGTGGTCGCTAATTTTAACTGCCTGGGATCTTTCAAGCAAATAAGTTTTAAACCAATTTAATTGTGAGCCGCTAATTCCAGCAAGGTCAAGTTTGAATAGCAGCCGATCATGGGGAACAGTATCAAATGCTTTAGCAATATCCAGAAAAATTCCAATTGTTACGTTACCAGTGTCAAGTGAATTGTATACAGCGTTGGTGAATTCAAGAATAGCATCCTCAGTGCCAACTCCTTTTTGAAAACCAAACTGACGTTTAGAGAAAAAGTTGGATTGCTCGAGGAAGTGTGATAATCTATTTTTCATACACGTTTCAAGTAACTTTCAAATTACTGAAAGGAGTGAAATTGGACGGTAATTGCTAAAATTGTCCTTGTCCCCTGCTTTAAAGATAGGGGTAACAATGGCTTTCTTTAATGCTGTTGAAAAGACTGCATTTTCAAAAGACAAGTTAAACAAAAATAATAAGACGGGTACTAAAGTAGTTTTGTTGTCCTTAAGTAATTTAACAGTGACCCCATCATGACCTGAAGCCTTGCTGTTGATCAATTTATCAATAAATTTTTCAAGTTCAATTTTAGTGACGGGTTTGAGAAAGAAAGTAATAGGATTGCGTGGAATATGCGTATTTGCACCTAACTGAAGTGTATAACTTGAATTTTCAGAGTTCAGTGACCTTGCGATATTTGAGAAATGAACACTGAACTGGGCAGCAAGCTCTGACGAATCGCCATTTTTAGGAAGTATATTACCTTTTGTGCTCCACCAGTTAATTCTTGTACAACATTCCACTTCTTTTTAATGTCTGTTCCAGCAGTTTCAAATTTAGCTTTGTAAAAATCCTCTTTCTGTCGTTTAATTAAATTCGTCAATAAATTACGATAATTAGAATAGTAATTTTTCAGTCTCTCATTAAATGGTTGCTTTTTAAGTTTACCAAACAGCATATCACGCTTCCTAATCGACTTAAGAATACCACCAGTCATCCATGGCTTAAGTTTGTTTTCTTTGGAAGGAGGTTTACGTTTTTTTACACTTGGTGAATTGCATGCACTTGCTAATCTTGTCATAAAAAATATTAAAAGCCACATTTACATCATGCTGCAAGTACACATTCTGCCAGTTTTCACCTCTGATAAGGTTTTCAAATGCAGAGTAGTTAATTTCCCACGAATGTTTATCGTCAGACATTTGATTAAGATGCTGATTTTTTATGTCAATATAAGGTGCGGTCCCAAAATGGTCTGTAATTGAGGTGTGAATTACAGCCGATTCTGCATTAATTCGTCTGGCAATCGAACAAAAATGTGGTCAAGACATGATTTTGTGTTAAGTGTGACTCTAGTTGGAACGTTCATAAGCGAGCGGAATCCAAATTCGCTCATTAAATCAAGGTAATCCGAGACAAGCTTCGAATTAACACTTCATAAATCGATGTTGATGTCTCCTAATAAAATAATGTTTTTACAATCGTATTGTTCCAAAAAATTGTAAAGCTCTTCAATGAATGGCCTCATTTGTAGGCTTGGTGACCGATAAACATTAAGTAGCAGAAGTTGGAAGTTGTTATAGCTACATTCTAAAGCCACTACCTCGAAATTATTTACAATAGGCTCCGTTGATACAACGTTAAGGTCATTCTTGACAAAAACCATTACACCAGTACCCTTAGATTTAACAGTATGGTTATGAAAGAGATTATAGCCTGGGATGCGAAAGAAGGAGACATTGTGACTGTTGTGCCACGTTTCTGTTAAAATTAAAATATGGACGGTTTGTTTAAGTACGTTGAGATATAATAGAAGTTCATCAAAGTGCTTAGCAACGCTTCGAATATTAAAATGTAGTATCTGCAGTCCAAGATCGTTCACAAAAATATTACTAGTTTCGAAAGGGTTAGGTATAACAGAGCATTGGTGGTTAAGATAAATTTGAGTATCCATTTAAGATGGAAATGGTTTATCAGAAGTCAAAATAGCAAGCCTGTCATGAAGGGATTTGAGACTGGCGACGAGATTGCTGTCCCCTTCCTGACCCTCCTTGCCGGGGGGCAGGATTTGTCACAGCAGCCGCCTGACCTCGGACCGTAGGAGGCGTGCCAGTTCGGCTATCGGACGACAAGTTAAAAATATCGCTTTCCGAATGGATACAAATAGCTCTCGAGGTTTCATTGAATCCAACATAGACATTGTCTCCGGTGAACCACACGAATTTGTAGCCAAGCGTTATTGTTCCATGCTTCACAAATATTTTGAGTTACAGGACTGTTGTTGATAGTGACGTGTACACTCCACAGAGCAGTACAGGGGAAAAACAAGTATAACAGGCGTATTGTCAAAGGCAGTGACGTGTCTCAGCGCCGAAACACATTATTTTAGAACAGTTCATTTGAATAACAACCCTCATTTCACAAGAGGGAATGCCAGTCCCAGCTGATATTCCGAACAAGTCTATTAACTTTTAACGAAGAATTAACTAACATTTAGTATAATCAATAAATAATAATATTTAATAATAATAATTTAAGTAATAATATTCCAGGTTGTGAATACATAATGAAGGACGTTGTTCGAATGGACTGTTCTAACATTTCGTGTCTCGGCACAAGACACATCAGTTTAAAACCTTGACGGTTAATTTGTGACTTTTTTTTTTCCTGTGACTTAATTTCTGTGACTTTATTTCTACGACTTTTTTTCCTGTGTCTTTTTTCCTACAACCGATAAATCATGTCCGACAATGAAGGCATAAAGGAAAGAGGACAACAGGCCATACAGCGAAAATCATACACTAGAAATAACGTAGTGCAGTAAGCCACCTTTATGCACTTACGTTTCGTCGGAGTGGCATGACCCGGATTCGAACTAACTAACTGAACTACGTTATTTCTAGTGTATGGTTTTCGCTATTGGCTAATTTCCAATTTTCCTTAATATTATTTCCAGCGATTTATGTCTATCTATATGAAGGCATAAAGTCATTGTCTATCATGCAGCAGTAATGTTGCACCGAGTGTAAGTAGACCGAGTGTATGACGTTGGGGGTCTTACAACTCGAGTAATAAAGTTCAAGTTCGAGTAATGTTTTGTGTTGGCAGCTTTTGAAAACCAAAATAGTCCCAATACCATTGCCATATCAGAGTGCACACCAAGCATTAATTTTCTCTGGACTGGATGTTGGAATGCTTCCAAAACTTCTTACGGGTTCTCGCTACCTCAGTGCCTCATGTTTTGTTTATTCACGTAACCGTTTAAATGGAAATGTGCTTCATCTGTGTACATTACTTCTTTACGCCACGCTGGGTCTTCTTCAAATCGCTCAAGCATGAACTGTGCGAAATGATGTTATTGTAAGCCCGTATCGCTTGGTTTTTTAGCTTCAAGAATTTGGCTCTTGTATGGAAACCGTTTCAAATCATATCGGAGCATAGTGTGAAGTGATGATTTCCGGATTCCAGTTTCTGACGACGTCCTATGCACAGATTTCTTTAGATTTACAACAAATGCCGCCTGCCGTGTTTCAATATTCTCATGTGTCCTGACCGTGTTCCTTTTTCTCCTGGATTTGTTTTGCACAGTGACATCGCTTTCTAATTTCTCAATAATTCTCTGAATTGTTCGAAGAGGGTGTCAGATGGACATTGTGCAATTTAAACTTTGTGCAGAATGCTTTTCGGGTCACTGTCACAGACTTTTTCTCATGAAACAATCTCACGAGCGCTTTGCATTCATATATACTGTATGTTGTTCCACCATTTTATCTGTTCTGACAATGCCAAAGCAGTGGTATTCACAGCAGCCTACAACACTTATCGCTAAGCGCA
The DNA here is from genome assembly GCA_023313725.1 of Lithobius niger. NCBI lineage: Eukaryota > Metazoa > Arthropoda > Chilopoda > Lithobiomorpha > Lithobiidae > Lithobius > Lithobius niger. The sequence continues at coordinate 8,276 of JAHWFP010226843.1, forward strand.
AGATCGATGCAGCATACGCCGTCTATCAACAGGCAAGTACAACTACAAATAATAATAAAATCTGGGCCTAAAGAGTTCTTGAAGCCTTTTATTAGTAGTACTTAAACCCAAACTCTCAACAGGATGCAAGGCTCCGTAAAAAAAAATCAATTTAACAAGAAAAAACCATGTAACGCTTTCGTTCGATTTATAGTTTGATATCCGCGTATGAAAATCAATCTTAATCCACATTACATCATGCTTTACGTTAGTTTTATTCTCTATTCGTAACAAATTCTCTCACCTGAAGTAAATTAGGTAATGTGTAAATTTGGGTACGACAGTTGCAAGTCGTGACGAATTCATTGCTCGTAAAAGAAAATAGTACAACTCAAACTATTTATGGGTTTACAATTATTATTACTGGCTTATGTATGGTTACTTTTTTTTACACTGTAAAAAAAATAGTTCACATCGGCAAATAAGTAAAATCAGGAGAACATAAAGAACGAGCCCTTAGAACTCTTTACATACTCATGGTAAAATAAGTAAACTGGAATTTGGGGAAAAATATCTGAAAGTATTTGGGATTTCCTTTCATTGCCCAGAACTTCTTCGGCAAAATATATAATATTTTTCCTTTGCCATCGCCTAAATCATGCTCTTTCATGAAAATGACATTTTGTACATTATTTGCTTCTGCATTTTTCATGTTCTGGCAAGCGTTGTAGGAAATTCTTGAAAGGATCTTGAGAGAAACGTCTGCCTTTGTAACATTTCCAACAGCAAGATTCGGCCAGTATAGCGTGTACATTAAGCAAGCCGTATATTCATTATCATCAAATCCAGGACGGGCCCCCAAAATATGTGAGATGCTAAGGGAGTGGACGATTAGTCTCGAGTAAACCTAAATCTAATTCACTCCTTACTAAATGGCTAGGCGTCAGCAACACAGCAACAAGACTTAAACCTGTACTGACCCTGATCAGCTACAGGGTTTCAACTGGCCGGTTGTAACGCCAAACACCATGTGGTCTCCAAAGTGACCCAAACGGGCAGCTTTTATGCCCGTGCCAACAGTAGACTCCCGTGTGAATAAAGTGGATCAAACTGGTTTGAATAGTTAGACTCGCTACGTGCATAGCTGTCGGCGCTTGGCCAATTTCCGTGTTGGGAGCAATTGGGCGGTCAGATAGCAGCTCATTTAAGGACAAGGCGCACCGCGAAGTATTGGCTTCGTTGTTGCGTCCTGCCGTACATGTAACAGCCGTTACATGGCTATACTGTGAAGACGATGTGTTCTGATGTTACATGTCACTGATGTATGCCAGCTCAGATTCCATCCGAATTTCTAGAAAACTATAGCAGTAACAACTACAAGTGGCGAAACCAAGACTCGACGCCGAATGAGCGAGTGCAGAGAAAAAGAAGTCGAACGTTATAAAGTTGACAGCATAGTAGAAAGAAGATCAAAAAATAGATTTGTGGAATGTTTACGTAAATTATGGCATTTCATATTAAAACTAGTGGAGTCACTCGCTTCGCGCTACAACTCAGGCAAACGCCCAAAAATTCAGCCTTTTTTCTCTTCTACGCCTTAACTCTCAGGTTGGTCTGTTGTGGTCACTGGTTAGCTACGTACAGTCACGACAAACCTAATTTCTCCATTACTTTGTGGTTCTAAATCATATTTACAGTCTCTCCAAATTCTCAAACTGCACGAGACTTGTCAAAACTTATACTAAGATGAAACAAGCGAAAGAGCGATACCGAGTGCCTAGTGTAGTCTTGACGTCACTTTTATATCATAAAAAAAACCCATAAGGGTAAAGGGATCCATCAAGTTTTTGCCGTAGAAAGTAGTGATATCAGAGTCAAAATGGCTGCCACTAAGTTTTCCGTCCCAACCCTGATCACTCAATCTTAACTGACACATCGGTGATTGTCAGTTAAGCTTGAGTGATCACGGTTTGGACCACGAACTTGGTGGCAGCCATTTCGGCTCTGATATCTCTACTTTATATGGCAAAAATTTGATGGGTCCCTTTACCCTCATGGGGTTTTTGTATGATAAGTAATTAGCATGAAATCAACGATGTTGAGACACCTTTTTCGCATTGAAATCCTTTATGCACAGCTCTGAAAAAGGACTTTCTGTTGTCTACTCCGTAAACCCCGTCGATCTATAGACTTTCTATCGCATTAATATTTACTATTCAATACTAGAAAACGCCGGTTTAATGTCTCGGGTAAGAGAAGCAGTAGCTAGCCTTCGCTCATGTCCGATAATCTCCTGACAGAACTTGATGGGCTAAGCACTAGCGCGTTTCTAGATCATTCGCCGTACTTCACTTTCTGTTGTGTTTTTTTTTTATTTGTGGGATCGCGTATCACGGACGCTAACAGTATACTAGGTTTGCTAGATACTGACGTTCTTTTTGCCCATGTTCACGGCAAAGGTAGATTTTTATATTATCCACGTGTCCAGTCTGGCTCAACCACGATTTTGCTTGTCCGTCCGTCTGAGCCGCGTATGCCGCACCTAATGAGACGTCATTAGGCTGAACTGTGCTTCAAGCTGTAACTTCGTTGGAAAACAAACCTCGTTCATCAGTTTGAGAAGCAAATAACCCTTAGTTTCCTGATGAACGGGGCCGTTCCTGGTGTGTTATTATTATATTCATTTTTTTCCTTTCTTTTTTGACCATTTTTTAAAACTTGAGTGGTTTGATAACATAAAACAGAAGCGAACGGAGTTGGTGATTCGAGGCATGGTTTGGAGCCATAAATAGATCGGGGTTCGCTTCTAGCTTGGCTTGACCTTTGATGGCTACTTGTAGCGCGACTGGACTTCCGTAGCCCAAACGTATTATGGTGTGATTCAATACACGAAACCGTTGTCATGACAGCCAAGAGACGGACGTTCTTGTTTTGGACGGAAGTTTTAAAGGGATTGCTGAAGTCCATGGCCTATAAACAAAACAGTGTATGCGAATGCAACTCAGTTGGCACAATTCGCTGAAACACACAACAACCACCGGAGTTCCATGGTGGTGAATTAAACGCTAAACAACACCCACCAGAGTACCATGGTGGTGAAATAAAC
>JAHWFP010226844.1:3200-17531 GCA_023313725.1 Lithobius niger
TGCTGTTATGTCGCCCCGACATAACAGCAAAAAAAATGTTTGCTGTTGTGTCGTTTTGCTGTTATGACGTTTTGCTGTTATGACGTTTTGCTGTTATGACGCCCTACGCTTTTTTGCTCTTTTGACGGTTTTTTTGCTGTTATGTCGTTTTGCTGTTATGTCGTTTTGCTACTATGACGCCACCCCGTTGTCGTTTTGCTGTACTGTCGTTTTGCTGTTATGACGTTTTGCTGAACTGTCGTTTTGCTGTTATGACGTTTTGCTGTTGTGACGTTTTGCTGTTGTGTCGTTTTGCTGTAGTGTCGTTTTGCTGTTGTGACGTTTTGCTGTACTGACGTTTTGCTGTACTGACGTTTGCTGTACTGTCGTTTTGCTGTTATGACGCTAACGTGGATTTTTGCACTTTGCTCTTGTGACGTTTTGCTGTTATGTCGTTTTGCTGTTATGTCGGAAACATGTTTTGCTGTTATGTCGCTTTGCTGTTATGTCGTTTTGCTGTTATGTCGTTTTGCTACTATGACCTCACCCCCGGTGATCATCGGAGCTGTTGCTGCCGAATTTATGTTTCCCCCCCACCCCTCCAAAGAAAAAAAGCTAGCTGTGTGCATGACGACTTACTTTTTGCTACACTAGTTTTGCAGCTGTACCCAGCTCGACCCATCTGTGTATTTCCGAAATGAAGTGATTAATATAGAAACAATGAATACCTTCACTCGCAAATCGGACAAATTGAAAAGTTTATGCGAATGGACGTTTTATTTTTCTAGTTTTGACCAATTTGTTGAGCATCTTTTGCTAGGCACCTGTATGTAAAGAACAGCAATTGTTCTGTAGCACCAACTATTTGTTGGTATGAGAGGATATTTTTTTTTTTACTTAAAAAAATATACCCATTGAATGGAAAAGGTTTGTATTGCCTCTTAATGTTTATGGAATTTACTATTAAGTTATACCGACCTCGCACCCTAGAATTGATGATTACTAATAAGTAAGTTGTTTTTGTCCTGCTGCTTACCATTGGGTGTGTCACGGTATTTGCTGATTTATTTACTATTGTCTTACTGTTAAGAGTTAATTACACTTGCACATATCGCATTGAACAGAGTCTTCCAACTGTCTGCTCGCACATGCCAAGGGATGAATGGCAGGCAACGTTCCTAACATTTTATCTAGCTTAGTGTTTAAGAAGCGTTCTTACACACTGAATCTATTTTGTGGATCTACAACGGTGAGTTTGAGGAAAGTGAAACCTTGCATGCAATAAATATTTAAATGTTGGCGCCGCTTAGGTTCTCCATCGCTAAGCACTTGCGCCAAGTTAATCCCAACGAGTGATAGTTCGAAGGTTAAATGAAATATATGAAAATTGCTCACTGCACAGTTTTCACTTAGTTTATTTAACTTTTGAAGTCTTAGTCAGCAGGGTTAACTTGGCAAAACAGCTTGGAGTTTGATATCATGACTTCATATACTGCCGAAAAGCTTGGTGGCCGTCCTTAACAAGTTTTGTTTTATGGTAGCTAGCACTTATTTTTGGTCCAAATTGATAAAACCGGGTTCGTACAAATACTAAAAACACTTGGAAAAATACCGGAATGTATTTTGCATTGTTTTTTGATACTGAAAAATACGTGAATTTTTAACTCGTGCTAAAACTCATGCTGGTATCTGCAACCTTACAGGAAAGCTTACTCCTGGACCGGAAACAACAAACTAGTGCGTTTTTTTTTAACTTCTCACTGTTCCAAAGTAATTGACGTTTAGATCTGTTAACATTCGTCTTAGTCTTTGTTGAGAAGACTATTGAACTTGCCTTTGCTGTACGTGTAGCTAATATAGCGCTTTAGGTCGGAAAAAACTCCCATAAAGACGAAACTTGGCAGATACGTCAAGAAATACTACCCGAGTAACATACTAAACGTCCCCTAAACTCCCACTGGAGCTTTCGCCGCCATTTTGAAAAAATGGCTGCCGTCGGCTACCAAATTGTCTATTTTCTTAAATATCGCCCAAACTATTACTCCTACTGAAAATTTTATAGAGACGTAAATTAAAGATAACAAAAATCTCTACAAGAAAGGTCCGCATGATGTTTTCGTTAAAACAACCGTTTGTTTGCAATCTACTGGTTTACAGAAAACCTAATGAATTTTGAGAAAATGACCGCTGCCTGCTACCAAATTGTCTATTTAATGGAGTGGAGGAGGGGTTTGAAAAAGTTTCACATTTGGCAACCGATTTGCCCCTTTGGTTTCTGTTAGTACATGGTTAGAGGAGTTGCTTCACAATTTTTGTTGCCCCTCCCCCACCCAAAAAAAAAAGGATTTATCTCTTTTACTGTCAACAGATAAAAAGCATAATGTGAAGCAAAAGCGTTCAGCACACAAAAGTGATATACATTTTTTTACATAAAAGCAACCTTTGAACCCCAAAGTCGTATTTAAAGTATATCACCCTTAATTTGCGCGAAAACTCCTTTTTTTTTCAATTGGTCGTAATATTGATTTTTGTGTTGGAAGTGTTCTTACAAGCCATCTAATAGCCCGAAATGGACATGCTTAGGATTTTTTTGAAAGATGGGGATTTATCCTTTCTAAAATCCTAATCGAAATTGTTAGCTTAATTAGGGATCGCCGTACACCCATTGAAAGTGCGCTTGCTTACCATCTAACAACCCAAAATGGACATGTTTAGGATTTTCTGAAAGGTGGGGAATTCTTTCCATCAATCCTAACCGAAATTGTTTAGCTCAGACAGGGATCGGCCTACGCCCATTTAAGTGTGAAGAGGTAATGGCATATGGTAATTGTGTAGCAGCGAAAGTGCACGGTGATTTTCGAATTCAAAGTGCTCTTAAGAACCCCTCTGATAGCCCAAAATTGACAGGCTTAAGATATTCTGAACTAACCGAAATTGTTTAGCTTAGATAGGGACCATTCTACAACCATTTAAAGGTGAAGAGGTAATGGGGTAGTGGCGAAATTATATGGTGATTTTCGAATTCAAAGTGCTCTTTCGAGCCGTCGAATAGCCCGAGATGGACGTGCTTAGGTATTCTGAAAGGTGGGGGTCTATTCTTTCCATCAATCCTAACTGATATTGTTTATCAGTAAGATAGGGACCGTATTACACCTATTTTAAAGTGTAGCTGGAATTGGTGTAGCGGCTAGTTTCAATTTCAAAGCGCCATTGTAATGGTCATGTTTGTATTGTATCTAAGCTAAGCAATTTCGGTTAGGATTGGTGGAAAGAATAGATCACCACCTTTCAGAAAATCCTAAGCCTGTCCATTTTGGGCTGTTAGAGGGTGAGCAAGGGCTCTTTGAATTCGAAAATCACCATATGCCATTACCTCTTCACACTTAAATGGGCGTAGGGCGATACCTGTCTGAGCTAAAGAATTTCGGTTGGGATTGATGGAAAGAATATATCCCCACCTTTCAGAAAATCCTAAACATGTCAATTTTGGGTTATTAGACGGCAAGCAAGCGCACTTTGAATTCGAAAATCACCGTACACTTTCGCTACTATGCCATTATCTCTTCACCCTTAATTAGGCGTAGGCCAATCCCTATCTAAGCTAAACAATTTCGGTAGGATTGATGGCAACAATAGATACCCATCTTTCAAAAAAAACCTATGCATGTCCACTTCTGGTTATCAGATGGCTGGCAAGAACACTTCAAACACGAAAATTACTATAACAACCAACTGAAAAAAATGTGTTTTTGCGTAAATTAAGAGTGATATACTTTAAATAAGATTTTGGGGTTCAAGGGTTGCTTTTACATAAAAGATGTATATCACTTTTATGTGCTGATCCTTTTTACTTTACATTATGCTTATTATTTGTTCACAGTTTAAAGAATTACCACCAAAAATCCGTTTTTTTTTAGGGGGGGCATGACAAATTGGAACCAGGGATTTTTAGACTCCTCTACCCAAATACTAACAGAAACCAAATGGGCAAATTGGTTGCAAGATGCGAAACTTTTTCAGCCCCCCCCCCCTCCACTAAATAGACAATTTGGTGGTAGGCGGTGGCCACTTTCTCAAAATTCATCAGGTTTTCAGTAAACCAGTAGATTGCAAACAAATGGTTGTTTTTAACGAAAACATCATGAGGACCTTTCTTGTCGAGATTTCTGCTATCTTTAATTTACGTATCTATAAAATATTTGGTAGCTGCAGCGGCCATTTTTTTCAAAATGGCGGCGAAAGCTCCAGTGGGATTTTAGGGGACTTTTAGTATGTTACTCGGGGAGTAGTGCTGAGCACCCAGAAGCAGAATATTTTCAGCCGTTCTGCGACTAGCTATTTACAAACTGAAAACGGTCTGCGGGAAGAGGTTGGTGTCTCCGGGTTGCAGGTAGGGAGTGAAGGTGGAATTTTGCATTGTGCAAAATTTTGAGTTAAGCCCATTTAGGTTCATGAACAAGTTTCTTGCAAGAACTTCTTTTTCAGACCTTTGTAGGTTGTTTTTGCTAAACAACTTGAGAACGACCAAACCTATCTTCATGACAATAGCACCATTCAAAACCTCTCGTAAAAACTGTTAAAATGGTGTATTTGAACGTCAAAATCGGTCAATTTTTGGCGAAATTATCGCAAAAAGACCAAGACAGAAAAAAGTGCAGCATAAATCGTACTGCAACACCGCCAGCCGTTACTGCGACGTAGCGTCGCGCGTCGCTCCGATTCTGCTACAGGGGCTGAGCATATCTGCCAAGTTTCAGCTTTATGGGAATTTTTTCCAAACTTCGTCAAAAAATTATCTAATTGCACCGGACTATAAGCTTCCATATTTAAACAACATGTTTTAACTCTGCTCTTATAATAGTATTTTGGTTGATTGGTAATTATAGGTTTACATACGTGTGACTTAGTCTTTGTTGCAAAGTCCATCATATTTAAAAGTAACAATTCTTTATTTATTCTGTTGTTGCCGTGTTGCGTATCCACATTTTGGTTCTGCTGCTTCTGCTGCTAACCACCGGACCGACCGTTTCCGTAACATATTCCCATTTCCAGGGTGTGAATCCTTGAAAACTTGGAAATGGGCTATAAAAGGAATATGTAATTCCAGGCCTGGAAATATATGCTTGAAAAATGGGCAAATTTTCTCAATTCCTGAAATAATCCTGGAAATTCCCTTAACGGAAAATTTCCTATTTCGTTTTACATGTTAGTGTGGACTTTATGTTGAGAAACGCATACGTTAAAAAAAATCTCAACAAATCTTGTACAAAACTAAAAACAAAACAGTATTGTTACAGTGATTTTATTGTTTGTAATTTTTTTTCTCTGTTGCCCTTTAATTTTCATGTTAAGTCATAGAAAAATTCTGAAATATTTTCAAGTTTATAGGCGAGTAAGAACCATGACTCTCTTGGCTGGGATAATATTCTAACTGTTCGGCTGTGCTTTGTTCACTCTACTCACGTCCCTTATGAAGCCAATTGCTTTTCGTTGTTAGGACTTAAGACATTGAATGCTGTCTTGCATGGAGCTCCACTTTATCCCTGGCTTCACTGCACCATCTTTTCTCCATCGTTTTGCATATAAACCTTTTTGAGCAGTTTTTATTTCACTACAAATGCTTATCCTGTTCCATTTCATGTGGTGATTTACAAAATAATGTTCCTACATTTTCTTAATAGTACAGACAGTTATATGAACCTGCATTTTGTGGTAAAAGCATGAAATTTGGTACAGTGGTAACTTGTACCAAGTTAAAGGGCAATTACATCCATTTTGACATGCATGTTTTACTTTCGGATCACTTACACAATAACTAAACACAAGAACTGCGGTAGGAATATGTTATGTACGTCTGATACAAGATTTTAATTATGTAATGGTGGAAGCTCCGAAGCCCCTCCTTTTTTTTTTATCGCTGAAAAACAAAACCGAACTGTGAATTTAATTATGGACCCTTTCATCTACGTTTCACCATCCGGAAGTCACTGCCGACAACGTAACTTCGTTTGTGCAACTGTATAAATATAATATTTTTTTTCTTGGGCATAAAGCCACAGATTAGTGTGTGCTAGGGGTACTGCACTACCATATTACATGTATTGAAACATTTAAACCTTTTGCTTGCTGACTTTTTTTGCCTTGTTGTAGTAGTGGCCATGTTGCAGCGATTTTGTTATGAAAACATCAAACATCTTTTAGCTCAACTGCTTCAGCTTATGAGGGATAATTATTTTTAACTTGCAAACCAACTAGCTTATATTTAAACTATTTTATATAAACGGCATTTAATTCTACGATCTACCTTCTGGCAAACGCAATTTTTGTAAATATGTTTTTTTTTATTACTAATAATTCACGTCGATTTATTGGCATCTCAGCAACGATCCCTGACCAACGGCAATTCAATCTACAGTATCCTTCTTTTAAATAGATTCAGTTGTACATAACCGACAGTTAGAGAAAAATCCTTTGACATTCGAAAGCCTTTCTATTGTTCCAGTCTTAAAAGCAGCGCTGGCTTCATCGTCAGTTGCCGCTCATGCGTTCAAACACTGCTCTACCATACCGAACGGCCCTTCGCCAATCAGGTTGCAGTATTCTTAAGAAAATGTTCCCTTAGCCATTCACAGCAGCTTCTTACTCTTGATCGTCCAAGCCGAGCGAAACTTCCGGTGAACTGTCAATCACGTTGCCTAGCGGCAGACCCAACCTTCTGCCGACCAGATGTGACCACATGTGCACCATCGTCATCTGACGTCACAACACTCGCAATACTAAAATCGCATTCCCTGGGGTCCGCGCTTCATGAGTGGGGGTGCCTAGCAGGATCCGATCTACTCCTATATAACCAAACATGCTACGTTAGTCGAGAGCCACGCTCAAAGACGAATTGCCGCCCGTCGCTACTCCCGTTGAGGGGATCGGGATGTCTCTCCACTGTTGCTATGCCGGGCAGAACAGAAGGTAGTAGTTTATGGACTTAAACTAGTTTAACGTTTGAAAATTTAATTTTTTGGAAATGATATTCAAAATTTTATAGTTTAAACTTTAAATCTGACTAGGCAATTTTTCGTGATATGTAGAGAGTTAGGCCATCGGCATCCTTGACCAACCCTCTCTGCATACTTAAGTGTTTGGGGACCACTTCCTAAAAAACCCGACTTTAATATTAGCCACAGCGCTATTATTATTTTTTTCTTTTATTTTAACTAAATGGGTTAATCTAAAACTTCACCAAAATCACGTAAGGTATTACTGAAGCAGTTAGGCCTTCTAGATAGAACTCTGATACTTACAGGTGATAGGGTGCATTGATTGCTACAAAAACTAAAAGCTACTTGTTTTTCTAGTAACGTTCATGGATTTGAACAAACAGTAAACGTTCATGGATTTGAACTAAACAAAACTTTGACTTGTCAAAATTAGTATGTAAACTAAACTTGTTTGCAAACCGCCGATGTTTTAATGTAAACACTTGAAGTTTATTTTAATTTGCCTTGCTTTATTTTGAAGTTCACTGAACTTAATTTTTTGTAACTAGTTGAAGCCAATGTAACCGTTAATACTTTTGCATTCTATGTTTTATTAAAAACTACCAAGAGTTTTTTAAACGACTTCGACTTCGTTTGATTAATAGCTAGTTTTAAGGTTAGTCAATTTAACTGCCCTTTAAAACCAGGAACGCTATTAAATCCCACCTGGTGGCAGCCATGATAGATGAGATTATTGTAGTGATATTTTAGATGCCTAGGCATAAGAGTTCCCTACCCCCAACACCGGGACCGTAGAGAGCAGGCTAATTTTCCACAAAAGTAAAAACAGCCACTTCCACTACTTTAATAACGCCGGATGTGTACACCAGATGGCGGTGCTAGACTGACAGCACCTTGAACAGGCAGTTAGCGCCGCTACAAACTGGTTGGCAGCGTGTGGGATCGCCCTACCGTGCCATACTACCATACCCAGTTTCGAACTTTGAATAATTCTTCAAACTCGAGATGTCCGCAGTTCAGTAAAAATAACTGCATCCCAGACGCCCGCAATCACGTCACCACGATTGCACCCAGCTTCAGAGAAGCAGACGTCCGCCTTACAGTTAAAAATAAGGCTCAACAGTTCCCGATCCAGCCAGACGCCCGGAGACGGAAGGCAGGAGCCTCAACTTCACCATAGTGAAACAACAGGTAAGCCTGCAGAAGGCAGAAGTAGATGCTTTCATCATACATAGAGAGCCCCATGGGAGGTGGAGCTCCAGCTTTTGGACAATACAACCAAGGACTCAGTGCAGTGAACCACCTTTTTCTAAAGAACGTTCTCAAGTGAAGTGCTCCAAGACAAGGACGTTTCATAAGTTGCAGCATCCAATCTACGGTGGGAAGTTTGGATTCGTGGGACGCACAGCCAGTGTGCTGGGTAAGTGTACGTGAGATATGCTAGGTTGCCAAGCCCCGTGTAGTTAGCCTATTTATTTTTATTTAGGTATTTCATTCACTAGTGCAAAGGGTAATTCTGGTTGTATTTTATCGTACATGTAACTGGTTTTGGTTTATTAGAGAAAAGATTAAATTCTTGCTCTGTTTAAACACGGAGAATTAATTTCACGACTGTGAATTAATTTTTATTTTATATTTTTTTCATTTAAAACTATTTACTTGAAAATAACGTAACTTGCAAAATGGCTACTTTAGCCGAAGTTATTCGAAATCTTCAGAATAGAGACTTAAAGAAAGCCTGCAACACGCTAGGCCTCTCCGTGTCAGAAAAAAGACACGAAACTAAGGATATTCTACAAATCGCCTTTAATGATAATAAATTTACTTTAGAGGAATTGGCTGACGTACTAGCAACAGCTATAGACAAACGAGAAACGGCAGCAATGGCCAAACGTCAGCTTCTGTTAAAAGAAAGGGAAGCTGATCTTAAAGCAGAAGAATTAAGACTTAGAGATATGGAAGCACAACGCGGAGACGCCCGCCGGGCGCAAGACATGGCTGAAGCAGCCAGGAGTAGAGCTCACGAAATTTTGCTCGCAGGCCAAAACTCCCAAACTAGCCAACAGGCTAAGGAGTTAGACAAACAAGCTAAAGAGCTTGAAATAAAAAGGGTAGCACAAGAAATGCTTTTAGTAGATAAACAATTAGAACTTGCTCGTTTGACAGGTACCAATCCTATTTTACCAGCTGTTAACGAACAACCAAGACCAGTTGATAAGCCAGGAAAAATAGCTGATGTTGTTAGGTTGATCAACAAATGGAATCCGAAATCCGAAATCAATTCTTTTCTTAAGGTGTTTGAACGAACTATGGAAACGCAACGCATTTCTAAAAATGACTTCGTCGTAGGACTCCAGCCCCTAATGGGGGATATTTTAGTCAAAGTTTGTTCACAGTTAAAAGCAGAAGATATGCATAACTATGATGTCGTAAAAACGCATCTTTTGGCACGTTTTGTACAAACCAAGGAGTCAGTTCAGGTGCAATTCAGAGCTTTAGAAAAGGACCCAGAAATGCAGTTCCACGAATTTGCATTCGAACTTCATACATTATTTTCGCGATGGATGTCGTTAGCAGGGGTTAACTCAGATTACAATAACTTAGTTAATGTTATTTTAATGGAGCAGTTTTTGAAGGCATGTCCGGTGGGCCTACGAAAATGGTTACCGGACCAGCAAAAACTAGGCACGTTAGATGAAGCATCAAGACTTTGCGATGAATGGACAACTCGCAATAAACAGATCTCAGTTGAGACTGCTCAAAAAAATGGCAAGGGGCAAACATCCTCACAGCCAAACGGCCAGGCTTCCAAGGCCTATGGCAATGCCCATGGGGGCAATCGAACTGCAGCTAAGCTGGCTAGCACTGCAGCAGCAGATCCCACTAGGGGGGACTCTGCCACTTCAAACTCAACAGATCCTAACAAGGATTTTGATAGGCCTAGAAGGCAAAGGCCTAACGACGGCACTTGCTATTTTTGCAAAAGGCAAGGTCACGTGCTCAAAGAATGCCGTGCCCGAATAGCTCACGAGGCAGCTCAGTCAGCAAAGGAGTCTAGTGTAAATTTTGTGGGTCGTAGCCCCCCCGAATTAGTTTTAAGCAAGCATATTCACGAATGGAAAGTGAATGGGGCAAAGTGTTTAGTTTTAAGGGACACAGGTTCCACTGACAACGTCATTTCTCGTGACTTGGTAAGACCTGACCAATTTACTGGCGAATATGTTCATTGCCACAACTCGCTCACTGAACAAACGACTGCACATGCCATTGCGCAGATCGAAGTACAAACTCCCTTTGGGCCTTTGACTACCGAGGCTCTAGTAACTGACCACATGGGCCCCCACTTTCAAATGTTGTTGGGAGTGCCCTCCCAGACAGTTCTGGAAGAGAGAGGTTTACCCTTGTTAGCCCCTCTAGTAAATGTGATCACTCGTTCTCAGACACGAGATGATGTGCAACTACCGATCTCTAAACCACAATATCGAGAGATCGATTCCGATTCAGACAGTAGTGATTCTAATGTCGACAGGGCATTGTGTGTGACCACTCCACCAGCAGTGAAGGAGGGTTTTGTTAGCCCCAAACCAGACCCATTGGATAATGTAGGGCCCCAATCTAACCAATTCTCGCAATTACTTAGTATGGACAAAACCGAGTTTGCAAAGCTCCAGCAAAATTGCCCCACACTTAAACAGTGTTGGGAAACATCTAAACTGCCATCCGATCAGCAAGATGATAACAAACAATTCTTTGTCGAGAAAGGCCTTCTTTTTCGTAAGCCCTTCCAAGCACGGGGAAAGCTGCCTATCAAGAAGCAACTAGTGCTACCCCAGGAGTGTCGTGAATCGGTGTTAGACACTGCGCATGCAAATGCATGGGCTGGCCATCTTGGCCGATCAAAAACAAAGGATCGAGTCTTAACCCATTTCTACTGGCCTCACTGCTTTAGCGACATAGAAATGTATGTTCACACATGTCTTACATGTCAAAAGACTGGCAAAACTGGCCAGAAGTTCACAGCACCCATGGTATTAGTCCCAATGGATGGTGAGCCCTTTAATCGCTATATTGTCGATATCGTAGGTCCCATAAAACCTACCAGCAAAGCTGGCTATAAGTATATCCTATCCTTACTAGACCCCGTCACTAAGTTTCCAGAAGCTGTCCCTTTAATGGAGGCCAACAGCCAGTCAGTTGTAAATGCCTTATTGGAGATTTTTTCGCGACTAGGCTTCCCCAATTTTTTGCAATCCGACCTCGGATCTGTTTTTATATCCGAATTGACTACGTTATTTTTGGAGAAATGCGGAATTAAATGCATAAACTCAAGCGTTAATCACCCGCAATCGAACAGCGTTGAACGCCTGCATCGCACGCTCAAGGCTGTGCTTCGCTCTGTCTGTCATGAGCATCCTGACGACTGGGAACGCTGTTTGCCGGGGGCTATGTTTGCCTTGCGAACCGCTCCTCATGAGAGCACGGGTTTTACACCCTCGGAATTAGTTTATGGTAGGAACATAAAAGGGCCGCTTGACTTAATAAAGAGTCAGTGGGTAGAACCTGATGTCCATCCGACAGTTTTAGAATACATTTTAGACTTGTTACAGCGATTCCAGTATTCCCGTGAATTAGCTCAGGAAAATGTCCTAAAGGGGCAACAAAAAAATAAAAACTATTACGACGCTAAGGCCACTGAGCGCAAGTTTAAAGAAGGTGATAAAGTTCTCATCTTAAAGCCCTCACGCCCCAATAAATTAGATATTTTTTGGGACGGCCCTTGCGAAGTTTTGAGGAGGATTTCAGACACCAACTATTTGGTAAAAAAATCCTATGGCTCAAAGAAAGAGACTGTTTACCATGTAAACCTGCTTAAGCCCTACTTTCCCCGGGAAGGCGCGAGCAATCTTGTTTTGACAGACGAACGTGACTTGGTGCATAAAGATTTCACTTGGGATGGCAAAGCCGGAGACGGCCATTTGTCAAGTCACGAAGCCATGGCTCTTTTTAAAAAAGACTGGCGACTTAAACAAATCACAAAGGGCTGATTTGATTAAAGTTTTTGATCAAGTAGACGGTGTGTTTTCAACCCTACCTGGTCGTACTAATCTCGTCACGCATGACGTTACACTCATTGACTCAAACGTTAAGCCCTGCAAATACTATCGTCACGCCAAGTTTGAGCGCGATTTAATTGTAACAGAAATTAAGCGGATGCTTGATTTGGGTCTGATTGTTGAGACGGACTCTCCTCATGGTAGCCCCATGATAATTGTCCAAAAAGAGGATGCTAGTCCACGACCGGTAGCTGACTACCGCGAGTTAAATAATAACACAGTCACGATGGATTATCCGATCCCTAATATTGAAGAGTGCATAGAGCGTGCTGCACGCTGGAAGTTTATTTCAATCTTTGATTTAAACAGAGGTTTCTGGCAAGTCAGGCTTACCCCTGAAGCTTCTCAAGCTGCCACAATCACAACACCCATAGGAAAATATGCACCTTTAATGATGAATATGGGCATGAAAAATGCGCCATTTTGCTTCCAAAAGCTCATGGACGGTGTGACTAGAGGCATGGAAGAATTTGTCACCCCTTTTCAAGATGACACTGCCGTTGGTTCTGAAACATGGGACCAACATTTAAATAACATTTATTTGTTTTTGTCTGCTGTCAAGAAGGCTGGGCTCACGGTTAACGCCAAAAAATCGCAGGTTGCTTGCAGCAAAGCCACCTTTCTCGGCCACGAGGTCGGAAACGGTTCACGAACGCCGTCGGAGGTAAAGGTCTTGGCCGTGCAAAAGTTTGCACGACCACAGACGAAAAAGGATGTCCGTTCCTTTTTAGGCCTAGTAGGCTACTACCAGCACTACATAGAAGGCTACTCACAAATCTGCTCTAGCTTAACAGATTCGCTCAAAAAAGACGCTCCAGATCCCATTTTGTGGGACGAAAATAAGCAAGTGGCTTTTGACACCTTAAAGGAAGCTTTAGTGTCTTACCCTGTACTTAGGGCCCCTGATTTCTCTCTAACTTTCATCCTCCAGTGCGACTGTTCAGACAGAGGCATGGGCGTGGTCCTTTCCCAGGACTTTGGTGGTGAGGAGCACCCTTGTCTGTACGTCTCCCGGAAACTCACTGCCAGAGAGCAGAATTTTGGTACCACCGAAAAGGAGTGTGCTTGTCTGGTTTGGGCTGTGGCCAAACTTCGTCCATACATTTATGGTACTAAATTCATTATTGAGTCAGATCACAATCCATTGCACTGGCTCAAACAGATGTCCTGTAAAAATCCCAGACTTCTAAGGTGGAGTTTGTCATTGCAAGATTATGAGTATTCCGTGAGGTACAAACCAGGCAAATTGCACCTTAACGCAGACACCTTAAGTAGGTATTTTGTTTAGCACATTTGTTAAACGTTACAGTTTCAGTTGTTAAGAGAACCCATTTTTCTGAAATGCACTGTTTCCCTTTTTTTTAATAAAAAAGTTTTTTTTTTAATTTTGTTGTGGGTAAAAACCATGTTAAAACCCGCCAGTGTTGTATCCTTTATGTACTTTTAAGTTATGGGGAAAACCTATAAACCCTTCAGTGAAAACATTTTATGTACAACTCAAGTTATTTGGTAACCTTAAACCATTTTAGTGGTATCTGTTTAACATTAAATAGAGCTGGTCATTCTCTGTGTACCCATAGTATTCAAATCTCCGACACTTAACGCAAGCCTAGGTTTTTTGAAATGCGACAGTTGGTTTCTATCGCAGTCTCAGGATAATAAAAAGACTGGACTTGAGGAAAGCAGAACTGTTAGGGACGTATTACCAGAACAGAAGATGGCCTCATTTAATTGTTAAATGGTACAAAAAAAAAAACATGACTTTGTAAATTTGATTGCTTAAATTCAATAAGTTGCGTGTGCGAAAATCCCACTTGTGCAGGGTGGACTGCAAAAAATTATTTTTTGTAAAACTGGTGTATTTTTCTTTTGTGTAACTTGAAAACAAATTACATAGTTTAGCTTTCACCCAAAAACTAGTAAAAAGCCGGCAAAGTTTTTTTTTTAATAAGTGTATCTTTAAAATTTTAGCGTGATCGAGAGACAGGACGAGTGGCTTTTGCCAGTTCTTATTTCCAAAACATACGGATATGTAGGTAAATGGAAGAAATCCTTGCACTGTTTACAGTTACTTGTGTACTTAAATTGCATGGCTTGGCAGCACAATTGGGCGTATCATGCGTGCACTTATCTTTGTTTTCAGGCATGTTGATGGGAGGCGACAAGCCACCCATGCAACATTCTTTCAGTGGGGGCATGTAATGGTGGAAGCTCCGAAGCCCCTCCTTTTTTTTTTATCGCTG
>JAHWFP010226845.1:0-19401 GCA_023313725.1 Lithobius niger
TCTAACCCGTCAAGGTGACCCGCAAAAGGATGGCAATCCGTCTAACCCGTCAAAGTAACACGCATAAGGATGGCAATCCACCTAACCCGTCAAGGTAATCCAAGGACGGCATGCACCAGTCACGCATCCGTCAATAGCTTCCATTATTACCCAGATTGCAAAAGAGCTACTGACAAGCACCTTCTTAATAGGCATTGCTATCTCTATGCTAATAGTCCTCGTTCGCTTATGGTGTTAACAATGTCATGGGTTGACCCAATATGAACGTACATAGTTATCAGGGTTATCAGACAGACATACGCACTAACAGGCTGTATGTAAGCTGTGAGGTGAGGTCGGCACGGTTGCAAGGGACTGCTACGCTGTAGTTGCTTTGTTTTTAAGTTTATCCAAGAAACATTTACATACGAATCCGAGAACGTTTATATACGAATCCGACAAACGATCAAGCACGTTACGGGTCACATAGCCTACCAAAATTCAAACATTTTCAAGATCTGGAAATCATCATTTTTTAAAGGATTTTGCAGATTTCTGTGAACCGAGATTCCTGTTTAGCCTCAGAATTGTCTAGTTCAGTACGATTTTCTGTTCCCAGTAGGTTTACGGTGCGAAACTTTGAACCCAACTTTGAATTAAATAAACAGTAGCCTACCAGCTTCAGAACGTCTGGGTTGCAGGACGATTTGAGTTTACCTTCCACCAATCTCACCATCTAACTCTATACGTCGAAAACTTACCCACAGTTATGCAAAAAGAAAATCCGGTTAGGCGGGAGAGTATGCTAGGATCTGTGTGAAACTACGCCCTATTCGTGCCTTATGCATTCTAATTAATAGTTTATAGTGTCCGCGGCCTATCTTGAGTTCGCCCCAGAACGAACACAGATAATAGATTGTGTATTTTTGGTAGCAGAGTGCCTTGTTGATATCCAAGATGATTACAAAAACAATGGCGGCCGTCGATTAAAGTCAGGAAGACGTACCGCTCATAAAATACCCGCAGGACTCAAGATGCGTTGTGCACACAATAGTTTATATTATTTTTAATTTCGTTAGCCGCGATCTATAGGGGCAATATCTTACTACTTTAAATAAATACAGCTACAAACCTATTTCCGTTCCTTTTAGGTCTGAAATGTCAGACTGCCTGAGTGGGAATTGAGCCCTCGAACCTTTAAGACCAAAGGTCGAAGCGCTATCGTTCTGCCGTATATGACATGGCCTTAAATGATAACGCCCGTAGGCAGAAATTAACACATGCACATATGCATATCGAGGCTGTTTGGCTTTATCCTGTTTACTACTTTAACACAATCGCGGGTCAGTTTCTTCATACCAGCACAAGTAAAAAATATCGCCTCCCTAAAACTCAATACAATAAGCAAGCATACCTTTTTATGGAATGTTTGTGAAATAGCGCAAATGCTGCAACTAGCAAAATTCAATCGTTTTTCTTGTTTGTTTTACTTATCGCCACAGTCGCCAGAAGAGGTGGTGTTAGATCATTGGCGTATTGGTCACACCAACCTTACTCATTGCTTCCTTTTGAGGGGGGGCGGGGGTATCCATCCTGAATGTCATTGGTGTCACCGGCTACTTACGGACCGACACATTCTTGTTGAGTGTCGCCATCTTGTTGGCGTTCGTCGCCGTTACCATCTTCCGCTAGACATAGCTGAGTGATGATTCTGTCCTGTCCGGGGTTTTTCAATTTTTGGAGAAGGTATACAGATTTACGATAAGATCTAGATTTGGGGTTTGGTTAACATCTCTGTAATGTAAAACAAAAACATTTTGGTGCAGTGGCATCCCAGTGAAATGACCTAGCAATTGACGTGCTATTAAGCCTTAATCCTCCCCCCCCCTCCCCCCGCAATATACCATAAATTAGTCACGCACAAGAATTCAGTTTCTTAGTTTTCTTTTTTCATACATAATCGCTGAAATATTTAAGACAATCACGCGTGAGGTCAATCTTTCTCTCTGTAGCGGCACATCGGCCAAAATCACTCGAGCATTAATCTTTTTCCTCCGTGAAGCTCGAACTGAAATTTACATGAGTAATGATTTTTACGTCCATTACACTGAAACGTGAGCAGCCAGACTTTCCTTTCGCATTAGTGACAGATTCTTAATACAGTTTGTGTGCGCGCTGGAGAAGATGGAGAGGAAAGGGAGGAGGAGGGGGGGGGGGAGGAGATAGAGAAACCCCCTTCTTTTCCCTCCGACTCATAAAATGCATAAAATGCACTAAAAAAGTCTGTTTCTTCCAAATTTAGGAGTTTGTGACAGCGATGGCATGCGCGTCAAATCAGCCTGAGGGTCGACACTCCTGATTGGAGCGATGTTTAAGTCGCCATATGGTGGGAAAAATATAGCCTGTCACACTGCATTAAAATCAAGAGACCCTTGCGCCGCAATCCTTACTTTGTTTGTATATTGTTTTATAACTGGCGAAATGAGGTCACAGTTTTTTAATGTTCTTCCAAATGATAACTTGGGCATTAGTCCAGACACGAAGTGTGATAGGATATCGTCCAGGGACTTCCACAAGATGGGCCAAAAAGTAGGGTCCAGGCGCACCGCGAGCTTTGTGAGGGGTCCCCCCCCCCCCCCGAGTAAAGTGAGCAAGCACAGCCCAGTAATCAACGTCCTCGTCTCCAAACCAAGTGAATTCTGGCTCGAATCCCACGGCTGACACAATACTTAAAGAAAAATCTTCCGGGTTTGAAGAGATTATCATTGTTTTTCTTGGGCCAGCATAACCTCCTGGGTCCCACAATATAGCTTAAGGGCTCGTTTACGCAACGAGACCTTCTCGCTCGCCGAAAGCTATTTGCTAGGCAACCGTTATTTATACTATGATTAATTTCCCGTTTCTCTTAAATGAATGCGGTATTAGACAACAAATTAAATGTATTATAAATAACAACACGGGGCAAAGAACAAAGTGCAACAGTCATTTTAAACATTGCTACAACATTGTTGCTTTTTCACGCTATTTTCAAAATTTGCTATTCTCGCTGGAAAAAGAAACAGCTTCTAGCAGTGATCAATCGACGGTATAGAATAAATAGCTACTCACAGCGAGAATTGCAAATCCAACATGGCGTCCATTTCGGGGTTGTCGAATCGAAGACAACTAACTCATCGAATACCGGCATTAAGAAATCTATCCGTCGTCTTGTACTGTAATAAAGATTGTTTTCTAGTTGTCATAAATCGACGCAGTCATGTTGCATGCATCGTACGTCGTATCGGGAGGCACGAGGAGTAGATTTGCGTCCGCGTTGTTGCCATGGTTACTACGTATAGCCAACTTGAAAGCCACATTCTTCGGTAAAGGCGAGAAGCAGCCAGCAGATTTAGTATTAACCAAGTAAAAACTAGTAAGCGAGAAAATTGTCCTTGCGTAAACGCGTCCTTATAGTCCCTTATACGGGACATCTGCGAGATGGGCAAAAAGTAGGTTCCCAGGCCCCCTTCATGAGGGGCCACCGGGGGACCGCGAGCAAGCACAGCCCGGTGCTAAGCGTCCAAAATCTCAAAACCAAACGAATGCTGGTTCGAATCACACGGCACCAGCATTTGCGTTTGAAATAAATACCTTGTAAATGAAAAATTAAACTTTTTTTTGGTGGGTAGTAAATGTCCGAGGGGAAATATCCGGGGAGAAAATGTCCGGCCTTAGGGGGGGAATATGTTTTCTGTTGTCTTAAAGGGGGGTATGTTCCGAGGTAGGGGGGGGGGATAACCACAGCCCAGTCGTCAAAGTGGTCGGCTGCCAGCCTAGTGGACGCTACATTGAATCCCCCGACCGACAGTACATACTAAAAAAAATAGTCAACAAGTCATCTGGATTTCAAAAACCGGTACAGCAATCAGAGCAGAAGCACAACTGGAACAAAACAATATAGCTTTCGAGATCCACTGGGAACTATTGTGTGCGCGGCGTATCTTGAGTCCTGCAAATATTTTGTGAGCGGCTACGTCCTCCTGGAAGGGGTGGCTTTAATCGATAGCCGCCATTGTTTTTATAACCATGTTGGATATCAACAAGGCACTCTGCTACTGAAAACGTACAATCGATTATCTGTGTTCGTTCTGCGGAGAACTCAAGATAGGCCGCGGATACTATAGGAGACATTCCAGGAACAAATTGCCATGGGCGAAAAGTCCTCCCTTTTTACCTCTCAGCCGCACGTTAAAATATAAAAATAACAATTTCTGCGACAGACGAAAAGACGTAATCAAATTGAAATAAGATAGGGACGAAGCAGCAGCGGAACATTTTCTTCGCGCGAAATCGCGACGATTTGGCCCATATCACGTGGCGGCAGGCGCTTCATCCATCGCCATTTGGAAAACCGCTAAAATTAAAAGAACGCCGAGCCCATGAAGCAAGTAAGCGAGTCTCCAGGAACCGATAAACAATTAACGAAGATTCTTGCCTCCCAGCCTTCTCGATTACCCTCGCCAAGTCATTATACCCCAGGAAAACATTAAAAATTTTCCCCAACCAACTTAATGAGAGCTATCTCCCCTACTCCAATACCCCCACCCCTCCAACCCTCTACCAACCCCCCCCCCCCCCTGCTTTCCACCGATTCACCTGAAGTGAGGGAGAGACGAGGAGACCAGTGTTGAGCTAGCCTTAATGAAAAGGACCGTTGATTTATGTTGTCATTGGAACAAAGCCAGACTTAATTGAAATGGTATTCACGGCTCACGCTGCGACGAATCAGGAATCGGCGGCAGTTGAAGTTAAAAAAGAAAAAAAAAAGTACCTGAACATCAGTAATCACGTTTAACACGGTGGCGTTTACATATACCGTACGTGACAATCTCAACTATTTCTTTGCAAATTTATTTGACTTAAATACAGAAATAGCATGGGAGAAAGGACCTGCAAGTAGATACGGAATTGTGGATTTAAGTGAACTGTTGCCCAAAATGTAAGCCCGAAAATGCGCCATAAAATGTTTCATACTTGTAACCATGTAACGTTTCAAAATGTGTATCACGTCGTTTTCAAGCAATAGCAAATTTCAAAGCCTAAAGTTAATAAAATTACGAATGATGGATGTGACGGATTTAGACCTTGGAGGCCCTGGACGGGGCACCTCAGGTTTGGTGGGTCCCTCCACTGATAAAAAAAAATGTTCGGAGGAAATTGAACAAAGCCAGCTAGATGTCTGGGGAAGCGTTGTTAGCGCCCCCAGCGGGGTGTCTGGAGCCCCGGATGCTGAAGATCTTTGCAGCACATCACTGCCGTATCCGGCTAAAAAAGTTACGGTACTTTTTTCACATACTATCGAGGAATTTATTTACCATTATAACACTTTTGTAAAAAAGTCATGATTATTTTATGACTGCCCTGCAAGTAATCTTTTAAATGTGTGGCGCAGTGGCAATCCGCTCCACTGTACTGTGACTGAGGTTGGCGCTAATGACCTAGCTGTCGACGCGACATTAAGCCTCAATGCCCATCTCAAAAAAAAATCTGTACTAATATTAGCATCAGTAGTTTTAATGTTATAATCGAATTTTCTTTTTATACATCAGTAACAGATGTATCGTTTCAGTTGGTGTAATTTCTGCGGCGCATACCTTTCGACGTGAACTTCGAGCAGTATAATGAAGAAAGTATTATTATTATTATTAAAAAAAAACAAAAAACTACAGCAGCCAATCGTCATTCCCCGCGATCCCGCGACCGAAGACGTCTAGTTCACCTTTAGTTTCCGGCCAAACGCCATATAACGTCATCGTCTTCGTTCATTTGCCGGTAATAGTTTTGTTATTGTTCCCACTCGAGCTTATCAGAGCCACCGGTAGAGTGCGCCCTTGACGACAATGATATATCATGGACTCTTACAATGTGTGCCTAACCTTTTTGGAGTGTTTTCGCACAGGCCGTTGGCGCTGCGCGCAACCACTTCCTCGTGCAATCAATTAGGAAAAGCTCTTACCTGTCAGCGTCCGGAGGCAACCAAAACACCTGGCCAATAGTCAAAAGGAACGGACACACAGCTGAAATACACAAAAACAGAAGAGAATTAATGCAAATTTCGGACGGACGAAAGCACACGTCATCCATATGAATGACGGACAAATGATAATTAAATGTCACTTCGGAAAGGAATTCTGTTAAGAGAACAACCTTTGCTCCGCCAAACGATGCAGCAAGTGTAAAGACAATTATTGCCAACTCCAAACTCGCAGTTCATTAAGCAACCTCAATTTTCTATCCACCTAGGCACTGTTTTCAAAGCCAAAACAGCATTCCAGCGTGTCAGTATAGAGCAGTGACACGACAAGGTATTATTGTATATAACTCCATGCTGGAGCCTTAATGGGTTAGCTGCAAGGGGCACTGCAGAGAGAAACACAAGGGCGTCATACTGTGAAGCCGATGCTGTGAAGAGTGATTTCTTAGACCTAAAACGCGAGATTTTTGTTGTTGGAGAAATCAACGTTATTTTAAGCCTAAGAAATCCGCTCTTCCGTTGTTTTTCCCTCCATTTTTATGTAGTGCACCTTGTAGTTATGCCCTCCAAAACCCATACTGGTTCCAATCTGGTGCCAATATGGCGGCAAATGTCACTGCTCTATAGAGCAGCGTCATGTGACGTCATTTTGGTTACGAGATACAATTTGGTGGGCATAGCTACAAGGTGCACTAGATTAAAATGTAAGGAAAAAAACGGCACTTTTAGTCAAGACAGTGCTTTGAGAGCGGATTTTTTAGGCTTAAAAGAACGTTGTTTTCTCCAACAACAAAATCATGCGTTATAGGTTTAGAAATTCAGTCTAATAGCATTGGTTTCAGTAAGACGACCTTCCTTTTTCCCACCAGTGCACCCTGCAGCTAACCCAGTTACTAGCTCCACCATAAAGTTATATACAATAATACTACGTTGTGTCACTGCTCTATTAGAGCAGCAGAAATAACGCTCATATTAGCTACGGAGCTAACATTTGGAATCGATCGTTGAGCTATCTGTAAGGGACACTGGATTTTGCGTTGAAAAAGGTGTTATTGTCACTGCTCTGTAATATAGTTTGTTTCACATTATGTTAGCAAAAAACTGACGCTATGACGCCACGTTTCCTTGCACTACAAGTGCAAAAACATGTAGATATCAAACTTGTAGACTCTACACAGTTACTGTTAGAGTCTGCGAGTGGGATATTTGTGTGTCTTTTGCACTCGGAAAGAAACATGAAAGGAAATATGTCGTCGTATAAAGTCAGTTTCCTGCAAACATAATGTAGAACAAACTATAGCAGATGAACTCTTGCTGTTCCATACGAATTAAATCTATTTTGTGTCCATTTGGTTGGACATATCGTTTAATATCGCTTTTGTTGCTATTGCAAATTTCGTGCTTTCTGATGGTGCATCGCGTTGTCGGAAAAGTCTGTTGTTTGTTGTTGTTGTTGTTGTTGTTTGGTGTTTAGTGAACACGAACCCAAAACTGGGTTATCTGCCCCACGATGATGAGAGGGACAATTTAGGGGATGATGAGGGGAAATTTATGAAGATGCCATGCGCAACAATCCCCTTTCCGCTTCATAGAATTTGCCTGACAATCGTGAAGATTTACCATAGTCAAGATTCTGGAAGAATTAATTTTTTTTAAAGCGCTATTACCTCACATAATCTCCTTTAAAAATTGCACGCTGTCGTATTTTACAAAACAATGCACAACAGTATTATTGTAGCGACTGATGGTAGGATGGTAGCAAATTTAGAACTGGCACAAAACCGGCCTTGACTTCTTACTGGTAACATTCAAGCAGTCCGAAAATCCAAAAGGCAACGTAAATAGGTTTGCATCTGTATTTATTTAAATATTGAACATTATAAACCCCTGTTGCAAAACTTCTTGCAATATACCATAAAGTGGCACTATCACCGATTGAAAACCGTTTGCAAATACCCTGGCGCCATCTAGCGGTAGTGATGTTGTTAACCTGTATAGCTCGCTCCCGGAGCACGAGGACGTACCAAATTTTCACTCAATAATTAAGGAGGCTCGTGGCTTGTTTGTTTCGTAAAAAGAAATAACATTGTGCCTTCCTTCGCTTGATGCAAGGAGGTGCTAGATATTACTAGATACGCTAGATGTTGCCATTCTGCCTACTTTCAATAGGTGATAGTGCCACTTTAAGCACACTTTAAAAACCTAACTATTGTGTACTATTCCATCTTCCAAACCGGACTGGCGGCACAAGTTTTGCGGCAGCGGTTTCTTTTATTAATTTAGCTGATGCAACAAGAATGGACAACACGGAGTCAATTCGCTGGCTTGTTTTCAGCTAAGTGCCTCAATATTAATGCACTATCCTAACATCCTGACAGACAAGCCAATTGACAGACAGAGCGATCAAGACCACCAGTTAACAACTTCCTTTTCGTTTTCGCTGCAGCTTCCTGCTTTGAAAGTACGGTCGCTTGTTTACACACACAGTTACGGACGGGAGGGAACGAGTTCCGCCGTGGCATACTGCGCACGCGCGCACGCACAATAACCATCTGCGCCCTCTCGCGGTGTGCAAAGGCACTCGATATCTGAAGGGATCCCCCCCCCCCCCCCGGTTCGGGGTTGGGGTGAAGAGGTAGAGTTGGCCGAGTTGGGGGCGGGAGGAGGGGTGTAGAGTTCTCTTCCGTAACGATGGCATCCCATCCGCTGTCGTAGCTTATTGAGCATAGCTGTTGGTGTATGTTGGGGCTAACTGGTTTGCCTTAGGGCCAGTGATTTATCATCAACTGACAATAACACACCCATTGATTGGACATCCATCATCTTGGCAACTTGTCCACATATTTTCGTGCTTGCTTGTTTGCTAGGGCGTCCTTCCGCTCGCTGCTACAAACATATGCCGGATGGGAGTGGGTATGAAAAGTGACAGGATTTGAAAATCTCATAGGATGCTAAGAAATAGGGGTATGGGCTGAAAGGTTGGTAAGATGACGTACTGATCTGATCTTGGGGATTGCTAATAAGAAGAAGCTGGTCTTAAGGGTTGCTAAGAATAAACTGATCGTAATGTTTGCTAAGAAGAGGAAGAAATTGATCGTAAAGTTTGCTAAGAAGAGGAAGCTGACCTTAAGAGTTGCTAATAAAGAAGTGATCTTAAGGACTTTTAAGATGAAGATGATCGTAAGGGTTGACAGGAAGTAGCTAGTTAATACATTAATTAACACTCAACAGCGAAAATCATACACTAGAAATAACGAGTACAGTAATCCCACTCCCGGTACAGTAATGCCGGGTCATCCACTCCGACGAAACGTAAGTACGTACTTTACTTTCTAGTGTACGATTTTCGCTGTTTGGCTTGTTTGCCTCCTTTATAGAAATTAATGTGCAGTAAGTAAAAATCCTTTTCAATGCGTTCTGTTTTAGCTTGAATAATAGTCTCGATTGATAGCCTCGCTAATGGTCTCGATTCACGACTAACGTAATAAATCAAGCATTGGCAATTGGAAACGGAATTTGCTACTATATTCCGACGACGCCTCTGAATGCATTATTTAGGCATTCCACGGAGCAGCGTACTTGAGCCCCTGCTGTTTCTGTTTGCCCACTGACACGTCGTCCATTTAGCTTACACTCCCCAACTGACGAAGTCCGCGGTTGGCATGTGCTAATCCTCTGGGTTAAAACTTAATCCTTTCTATAAAAATGGCGTCACCGCAATGTCCTGACTTTTTCCTCCCTTCATTTTTTAGCGGGATTTACAGGTAGAGAGGGTGGGGGGTGAGGACCGAATCGGGGTAGATGAGGAGAATAAATGAGCATCGTTGGCATTTCTCGGGGTGTCCATTAGCTTCCCTGCGGCTCGGAGCGTCTATTGTCTCACGATGATGACGCATTTAGCAGCGCTGGCGGTCGGCAATGGCCAGCCATCTCCCCCCCCCCCCCCCTCCCCCAAAGCACCCTCCACCCCTCCGGGAGGTCATCCATTCCAGGGGTCAGACGGAACGCGAGGCGGTGCGCGGCACTTGCATGCAAATCGCGGCCATTACCGGCGTGTGGATTCACTTCAGTTGTATATATATTCACCAACCCATGTTGCCGCGGCAGCTCTAGCCCACTCTCATTTGCATAAAGTCCGCATGTTGGGGGTAAATGGCCTCGGGCAGAATCAGTGACCGTAGCGGCGCATAAAAACACAAGTAAGAAAAAAAATAAGTAAATTAAAAAAGATAATTTTTTTTTTTTACAGACTGAGGATTGATTACTCTAGCTGATTGTATGTTATTACAGGAATGTTGCCGCCAGAAGGAGACTACGACATTTAGACAGTTCCGTGGTACTTGGTGCTCACATCTAAAGAATTACCATAGCGAACTTTTAAGTTTGTGCACCTCCGTACCGTTTGACTCGAAGCAGTAACTTAAAAAAAAAAATGAGTGTTTCCGCATGACAACGTTGAAAAGTAGTTGGACAAATTTTTTTTCTCATCAATCAGACTTGAAGCAAACAAAAACGTAATGGACCCTGGAACTCCGGCCTAGCAGGTCGAAGACTTGGTCTCACAGGTAAGAGGACCAACACTAGTCTCTGCCATTGCTTCCGTCTGGGCAGCGTGAGAGACTACCAGATTCCTTCAGCAGTTAAGGGTCTGGACCAGTGGCGCACCCAAGATTTTGGGTTTTGGGGAGGGGAGGGGCAAAGAAATTCAAGATGCAGTGAGCCAAATTCAGCTAGGGGGTCTGGGTGAGCACTGTGACAACGACTTTTCGGTAGTTTGAGCACCTTTGAGACACCTGGAAATCCAATTTCAGAAATTTTTAAGTCGCAGTAAACTTCTTGCTTGTTTATTTTACAATTTTTTTTTTAATTTGGTGTCAGGGCGGAGGGAGGAGATGGCCTCCTCTCCCCCCCCCCCCTTCCCGGGAGGCGCCACTGGTCTGGATGTTCTCTCGACCCCGGCTATAATACAGCAGTGACCTTAACGCTTTATTAACCAGCGGAATTCATATCAGGAACCAGTCGTTGAGCTAGCTGCAAGGGACACTGGATATACGCGGAGGTAAAAACTACGTTAGCGTGATCTGTCAAGCCATTGCTGTAAGAGCCGGTTTACTTGGACCTAAAAATGCTCAAAGTTTTTTGGTTTGTTGGCAACTGCTGCAATTTTCAGCAAGCGGAAATTTTTTTCTTCCGATTTTACAACGTTAATAATTATACAGGGTGATCGGTTAAGTTGAGACCCAGCTTGATAGCTAAAGTACTACTGAACGATATGTTATGAGACCCGTGTGATATGATGAGGCCAAGAGGGGCCACTGATTGGACAAGAAATGGATGACCTTGCCAAATGTTATCAAGGTCATTCAACTGCTAACTTCTTAACTATGTATCATACACCATGAGCATAAATTATGAATATTTAGGCAACAGAGACATTACCAATACCAAAAAAAAAAAAAAAAAAAAAATCGGACTTGATTTGCAGGACCCATGACGTACGAAAAATGGCTACTTTGGGCCCTGAAAGTAGGCGATGCTTCCCTGCACGACGGAGTGTTTGAATGGAATGCCATTCAGTGGTCGAAAGTAGCCATTTTACGTACGTCATAGGTCCTGCAAATCTGGTCCGCTTTTTGTTCTGTTTTTTTTTTTTTTGCATTGGTAATGTGTCTTTGTTCCCTACATATTCCTAATTTACACTCATGATGTACGATGCGTATTTAAGAAGTTAGCAGTTGAATGACCTTGGTAACATTTGGCAAGGTCATCCATTTCTTGTCCAATCAGTGGCCCCTCTTGGCCTCATGACATCATCCGGGTCTCATAACATATCGTTCGGTAGTACTTTAGATCAAACTGGGTCACAACTTAACTGATCACCCAGTATGTTTCAAAGCATAAGGGATTGGACAAAACAACCTTTTTTATGCTTGAGAAATCCCCTCTCTAGCATTAGCTTGACTAAAGATTTATCACCAGTTTTTTTTCCTTTAGTGGCCCTTGCAGCTAGCTCAACGACTTGCTCCGATACGACCTGGTTGCTTCTGCTCTACCATGGTCAGTTAAATATACGGCCCGACCTACAACAATATCAGGGGGGTAGACAAAATGGCCACCACGAGTGGCCCATTTCATTTCTACGAGGTCTGTTCGGGAATGGGCCAAGCAAATCGCATCGGTGAATTTTTTGTACGGCGAGTCCCGCCATCTACTACCAAATAGTGGGAACTGACAAAAAAAAGCTTAGTAATTCACTAACGTAATCCCTGTAATCATCCAGAAAATAACTTATACGTACAAATAAATAAATTTCTGTACAGTCTTTTGCCACAAAACCATTAAATTTCTCTACTGCATATAGCGCTTCAGTAAATAGTGACATGCTCGTTTACCCAGAAAGTATTTCAAGGTAAAGTGGCAGCAGTCTTTTGTACTGAAGGTGTCGCCCTCCGTTGACAAGAAAGCGGCAACAAGACAAATTAATCGCATCAGCGGCGCTTCGGCGGCCATATTGTCCGATTCCAGTCGCGTACGCTATTTTTCGATCACTATCTCCGGTACTCTATATATAGCCCTGGTTCGACAGAAGGTACCAATTCCCGGTTTAGCTTCTCTTCTTTTATTCCTTCTGTAATATCTAGAGGGTTTAAATCTCAGCCAGCTCATCTATACGAACATTGGAATGCTCCAGATGACGTAAGGCTTAAAAAAATCAATTGAGGCAAAAAAATTTCCTGGTGAACGATGACTTTTGTGATAAGTGGAAAGAGTTCTCTTCGTGATCTCTGCCAAACTTGGTACGGTTAGTGTGAGAGTGTCCTTCTATCAGGGACGTCACCAAGAGGGCAGGGCCAAACTTAGTTTTTTCTGGGAACCTTTTTTTTTTTTGGGGGGGGGGGGGGTTTTAACCTCTTTTTACCCCCTTTTTGTGGGATTTCAACCATCATTCTGCGCCTCTTTGCACCACTTTCGTAGCAGTTATTGTCTTTTTTTTGCATTTTTTAGGCTCTTTTACACCACTGCTCTGCTCCCATAATAAGGGCACTTTGCCATGAGGGCAGGGGTCGAGCCCCCCCCCCCCCCTCCGTGTATGTCCCTGCCTTCTATAATGGGTGCGGAGGTGTGAGCATGAGAGCAAAAACAAGGATGGCGGGGTAGCGAGTCACGTTACACTTCATCAAGTATGATATCTATTCCGGCCTGCTATGGACAAACTTTCATCAATACTTGTATTATAATTTGCACTAATAATGTTCTTCAGGTAGAGTTCACACGGATCAATCGACGCTTAGATATTTATTCAGTTATTCAAATTATTTCAGTTTATTCAGCATCGACTAAACAACATATCGTATCCAAGACCACGGATGTCCATGGTTTTTTTTTTTTTTTTTACAACGAGTAAGTTTTTAAAAATCTCGTATTGACTAATTAAGGCGTCGGTTACCGTAACGGCTGTTTTTGTTTATAATTTTTTTTAAATACCTGATAAGATAAAAACACTTTCATTAACACGTTGCGTTTTAGTATCATTATCTTATTAATCGATATTTTGATTGTATTATTGTTTGTAGGTTGGAAGTAGTATTTTATATTAGAAAAATACAACTGAAATTTCAGAGCGTAATAATTGGAAGACACTTACTTATTCGGAGACGGGGAGGGGGATATTCCGATGTTTCGACACCGAAATGGAACAGGTACCATTCTTCAGGTCGGTAATTGGAACAGCATTGTTAACTAGACTTCCCTTCCTTATTCGTGCATATTTGTACAGTGAGTTGCACGGAGATCTGGCCAGAACTGTAGCAAGATAAAAATAACGAATTGCTGAAATTCTCTTTCAAAATCTTCAGATTACAACATTTTATTTTATTTTATTTTATTTTTTTATTTTTTTTTATTTTTAACATTTTTATTTGTAAGACTATAACAGCTGTACATATATTTGGTTTTCATTTCGTTATACGGAATTTTCCAGCTTACCAATTCATCTCCGAGATCGACGACTGCAGCGTATTCTAAGATTGAAAATTGGAATGAGATGAATAAATAATGGAAGAGAAGGGGAATAGCAATGATGCTAATGACAGTTTAGTTACACCAATAAAATTTTAGCTTGAAAGTGTTTTCCTTAAAGGGGCTTCCCACAATTTACATGTCTAGCACTGTTCTTACTCCTCCAAGCACGAGTTCATATGCCGTACCTTTTTTATACGTATAACGTTACGAAGAAATGTGGTAATCTCAGAAGGTCTCGATTATACGGACACCCACTAGCAGCAGTATGTAGATACCAAGGGGCTCGCGCGGGATTGCACGGGATCTCGTGACATTCCCGGGAGATCTCAAGTGGAAGTCTACTTTCTGAATGTGATGGAATTGCTTTCATAATTGGGTGGGAGTCATCTAGTCCAGGACTAAATCATATCTGACAGCCCGGCCCTGTGCCTGATGGATCCGTCGTGGCACTCGTAGGCCGCCCACGAATAAGTATGGGGGTGGACGACAAGGCTGGAAAGGAGGTGGGGAGGTAGAGGGTTGATGTTGAGGGAAGCCCACCCCAGTGACACCATTAATATTTGGCACTATCCCCACATCATCCTACAGCTACTACCCAGACGCCCCCCCCCCCCCCCGACACCTTCCAGCCATGTCCTTTCCACTTTGGGAAAAAGAAGTCGACAGCCCGAAATCGGATCTGTTAGGGTCTTCATTAGAAAGCTGATGTGGAGGAGGAGCTGTCTGGAAATGAATATCGCTGTATTAAGGGTGTTAGGGAAATTTCCTACACTTTACGACATTCTCATAGTGTCCGTTGTAGAAAGAAAGCGGATATTTAAAAACTGTAGGAAGCGGATGTCGGGGTTTGGGTTTCTGTGCAGCAGAAACTTTGATAATGTAATAAATTACAAAAGAGCGTAACTGGCCTAGTTCAAGTTTGGTTGAGCAAAATTATTTCAAGTATGTTTTTTCAATGTTTTGTGCATGTCTCCATGGAAGTTCAAAATTAATGTTTACGCCTCCAAGTGCAAATTTAAATCCAGGTTATTGATTGGTACTGTTTACTGTCTCTTGAAAGGTATCTTTGATCTTCAGGTAATGTTCACAGATGACAGCTTTGAAGATTACGGAAAGGCAAGTAGAATATCTTGGGTTAAAGAAACAATTAAAGAGCGACAAACACAGCTAATAATAAGGGGGAGGGGGCAGGATTAATGGCGCGTCGAGAGCTAGAGGCTAAACAGTCAATGTTACAAGGACATTGACATGATTTGAAGAGGGACTTAGGCATAGGTAAATTTCTATTCTCGTGGGTCACACAAAGAAAATCGGGCTGGAATGTCAAGGATTTCGTAGAATGAAAGGCTTCCATTGCAGTTAAATTCACGCACATTAACCTTTTTTACTGGACGTCATAGACTAAAGTGGTACAAGAAAAATGCCTTTAATTGAATTTGAATAAGCTAGAACGTTAACAGTAGAGGCTCTTACGTTGAAGCCTTGAATTGTAGCCTTACAGTTAAAAACTCGCACACTGGAGGGTTCTAGAAGACTTTGATGCCATAAACAGTGGAAGTACGCCAAAATGGATTGTAAGATGAATTTTCTCTTTTTTTTCCCCATAAGATCTTCAACTGAAGCTTCACACGTATAATTTGACGCAGGGTAGCGGGTCAAAGACAGGAACCAAAAAAAAAAAGGATCAAACTCACTGGTTTCAGTAATGACTCTGGGATTAGGATGTAGTACATTCAGTTAGAACACAGATGGATTGTCGTGGACTAACACAATAGATGGAATATCACCAGATTAAAGCAATGCCAAAGCTCCAGTTTGAATCTATTGTAACCAAGTGTAAACGAATATCTTCGTGAGATTAAAGAGTAATAGTAGGAGCTGACAAGGTGGGAAGGTATAATTTCCCATAGCCTCTTTTTTCTTAACATAGTAGCAATTCACAATTTTGTCCTGCCTGTGCGAAAAGTTGTCCGTTTTGTAGGAAGATAACCATAGTTCAAATGATGGACTTTACACTTGAATGTTTCGAATCATCAGCTACGAAGGTTATATGGAGATGTCCAGGGTTACAATAGTTTTTTTTACACATTTAGGGCTTGTGCAGACGGACCACAAATCGCGTGGCAATCGAAAAAAACGACACCACAAGCACGTCTGAAACGACGGCGCCTTTCAGACAACAAACACGCAATTTGACCTTTTCATCACGCTTCCCGACGACTCCGACTCCTTTTGAGAGCAAGGATCTCAAACAATGCCAGCTGAGGTACTTGCTTAACGAGCCGACCGATTACTCAACAGGTTGTGTGGCACTGAAGTCGCAACGTGACGCCGAAAGTGCCTAGTATAGGGCGCTTGCAGGCGATTTGGGGGCGGTCAACCAACAGATGCAGAAGTGTGCCACTGCGTGTGAAAAGCCCCAGTACATTCAATAATTTTTACCTGACCTGCTATGGATTCCGATGTTTACGCCACAAACGCGTCACAAACGCTAAAGATTGCGTCTGCAATTGTGGCGCGTTCATGGTCCATCTGCACCCGGCCTTATACGGCTAGTTGACATCACAATTCAGGATCGAGGGAAAGGGAACAGTTACAAGATCAGAGGAATAAGTCCAGTTATCTAGTAAGAAGAGCTCTAGAGCTCACATCTGTCGATGGAGAGGGAGTACAGTTACAAGGTCACAACATTAGGCGAGTTACTAGGCAAGCAGGTAGACATCAAATCTACAGGGTTACAATTTTATCCCAGTCGAATTAGTGGGAGGGAACAATTACAAGGTCACACAAAAAAGGAATAGGTCACATCCATCATGGGGAGGGAATAGTGACGACGTCATAAGAATAAGACGAGTTACTCGACAAAAGGTAGAGATCACATCTATCAAGAAAAGGGAATAGTTATAATGTCACAAGAATAAGACCAGTTACTCAGCAAAGGGAGAGATCACCTCTATCAAGGGAACGTATCAGTTACAAGGTCAAGAGAATAATTCGAGAACTCAGCAAAAGGTAGAGATCACAACTATCAAGGGGAAAGAGCAGTTACAAGGTCACAAGAATAATTCGAGAACTCGGCAAACGGTAGAGATCACATTTATCAATGGGAGGGAAAAGTTAAATGGTCACAAAAATAAGGCGAGTTACTTGGCAAGAAGGTAGAGATCACATTTGCAGGTAATGGGAAGTGAACAATTGCAAAGAATTGACTGTTATGTGGCAGGTACACAGAGATCGTATTTCAAGGTCAATGGCGAGAAAACAGTTACAAGGTCATACAAAAAAAGCACTACAAAACTAATAAGCTAGTGTAGCTGGCTGCACGTAGAAGGCATCATTGTTGTTGAAGCACGTCATGATTGTAAAAGTTCGACTGGTGCTACTGGTGTCTAGAGATTAGGCATAAGTTAGGTTAGATTAGCGTAGATTTGTACGAATGGATGTAATGACCTACTCAGGCTCAATAAACTAAAGTAGAGTAAGAGGCTAATCATCTAGTGGAGTTGCCAGATGTCTTGTGACCAGTCGGTCGACTGTTTGCATGCGACGGTTGTGCAGCTCTAAAGGGCTGTTATTTATTCATGATCCACGACTGATATCTCAAACAAACAAACTACACGTCGCATATTTTAAAAATACAAAAATTGCAGCACGTGTTAAAGAATCTTCTTGTTCGCGACACGGAATGTGTAAAGGTTACTTGCCTCGACAAACCAACCACACAACCGAGCACATCACACGTTTGAATGAATGGAAAGATAGCCCCGGAGACCCTACCGGAGAGGGGGCGGGGGAGAGACAAAATAAATAAAATAACCAGACGAAAATTGCTAAATGATTAATAAATACCGCAGTGCAAACATCAAGCTGCCAACTTTGTCGACTTTGAAAATTCAAGCAGAGAGTCAAGCGAGCATCTAAAACCGTTCTGCCGTCCGCCTCACGAGCCCCCCCCCCCCCCGCCCCACCCCCACACATCAATAATTCAACGATTGCAATATTTATTTGCTTCGCCATCCTTCTCTCGTCCGTCTCTATAACTGCGACGGTTTGGCACGTGCTCACTCGCTCCCGACTTTTGTTTATACCATGAAAATTTCACACCTTTGACTCATGAATATTCGACGAGAAAATTTATTAAACATGACTCTGTAACTGCGAAAGCACACACCGTCCCCATCAAGGCTCACATAATATTTAGATAACGGTAAGGGGTTGAGGCGAAGGGGGGTGGGGGAGGGATGGAATAAGGATGAAGAACTGAAGGGTTGGAGACCCAAAACTGCAACCACTGTTTTCGTTCAGTTCCAAACTCCACTTGCATTTTTTTTCCCTCATTTTTACAAATTTTTCTCAATTTGTCGAGAGTCATGTTTCTCCGTTTTTGCTCTCAAGTCTGTATTAATTTTACCTCATTTTCTTAAAGACGACCGTGTTCGTGCTCCATTATACAACGCTGAAACAGGCTTGTTTCCCCATTAAGAACAGTTTTTATTTTATTTTATCTTATTTTATTTTACTTTTTTTAAATTTTCTACACCCCATGTGTTTTCTTATTTCTGGTTTACCTAAAGAAATGAAGACGGACGCATTAAATTAAAAATACCTGCATATATACATTTTTTTTTTGGGAGGGGAGGACGGGGTAGAGGAATTGGTACGATTTGTGCAGAGAGAAGGAACAATAAAAAACTAGTGGATACTGGTCTCCACGTGTGCCGAGCGTGGCTTTCGCATTCTCTCCTAAAACCAGTGAGAAAATTGAGTCTGTCAACTTATTTCCCCGCTGCAATCATTTTCACTTTTTTACCACTTTTTATTATACTGATGTATTTTAACGTGTAAGTTCGTATAATAACAAAACATTATTTGATTAAGTACTTGGTTTCTAGCGCAACCAAAACCACACGCTGTTTCCCTCCATCTACCTTCCTTCCCCCCCCCCTCCCCGCAGGCTGAAACTAACGGAAATAAATCAACGCTTTTAACCATTTTGCAGTACCCTGTTTACGTAGTCTCAGGTACAGTAGGCCTAATCATGCTAAAGAAGCTGGAATGATTCTTGATGATTAATAATTTATTTAAAGGGCAATTACATCCATTTTGACATGCACGTTTGACTTTTGGATCTCTTATACAATAACTAAACACAAGAATTGCGGTAAGAATACGTTACGTACGTCCGATATAACAATTTAATTACTGCATCACCAAAACACGACACGGAGGACGCCATTGTTTTGCTCGAACGCGCAGAAATTAATGCCGACAGACGGATCTCTTCAATTTCGACTCGCAGCCGATTGAGATAGCTGCATTGACTGTGAGGAGCTCAAGCGTCTGACGGCCTTAGCTGGCCACTACACTGCCGGCCAGCTAAGGCCGTC
>JAHWFP010226849.1:0-12578 GCA_023313725.1 Lithobius niger
TATCTATCCTTTATTACACAAAGAAGCCAAATATTAATACTTTTTCCTCCATCCACCCTTGGTTACACAAGGAAGCCAAATATTAACTTTTCCCCCCATCCTCCCTTGGTTACACGAAGAAGCCAAATATTAACTCTTTCTGCCTATCCACCTTTGATTGCACGAAGAATCCAAATATTAACTCTTTCTCCGTATCCACGATCATCCCTTGGTTTCACAAAGAAGCCAAATGTTAACTCTTTCCCCCATCTACCCTTGGTTATACATGAAGCTAAATATTGCTTCTTTTCCCTGTCTACCCATTGTTTGCACAAAAGAAGCCAAATATTCACTCGTTCGGCCTGTTCACCCTTGATTTCGTGACGAATCCAAATATTGACTCTTTTCTCGCTGTCCACCCTTGGTTACACAACGAAGCCAAAAAGTCAACATCCACATCCAAGTTTCATGTTTCAGTCAAAATTGTGGACAGTTATCAAGTGGAGAACCCAAAATAGTCACTCGGCTGAACTTGGTAAGGTGGACTGTGTAAGGATCAATGTAACAGATAGATGTATCTTGTACGTGTCATTTGACTTGTGGCAACGAATGTATAATTTTTGTAGTATTGCTTTTAAGAGCAGTCCTTCACCAACCATTAAACAAGACATTAAAAAATTAAGTACTGTACAGCTGCTGCCTACATTTTGAAACCTCACATCCCATTTCTAAGTAAATAAGCAGTTGTTTCCCAAAAGATATTTAATATTTTTCCTCTGTGAAATGTTCTTCCGTTCGTCTGCCGCTTCTTCGTTGACAGGGACTATTCCACTTTTAATATTCTATTTCTCGTTTTGTCTTTGAGAAGGTAATGAAGTTGGCGAGCGTAATGCAAAAGCTACGCACTTTCCTTCTGTTCTTGACTTGGGCCAAAAGCTCGTTTTCTGCGGCAGAATCATTCATTTTGGGTCTCTTGGCGAAAACTGGCTCCATTTCATGTGCTTTTCCTCTTTGCTGACTGTCGTAAAAAAATGTGCGCGAACTCGCTGAAAATGAAAGTTGAGTGGCCATCAGCTTCATTTTGTGGTTTCGTAGAAAGGGAAAGAGAAACAAAAATTGGAAGCTGAAAAATGAGTGGAATAAGATGAGAGCCGGGGAATACTCCAAATGACTCGCATTAGAATGTCGATTTTTCGATTTATAACTCCACGGCGGTATGTTAAGTCAAAAGTGACAAACAATGGCCTGGCGTATACTGGCTGCTAGGTAAGGGCAAAGTCACAAAATATGGGCACTATGTCGGTTGTTAGTTGAGCAGTGTAACATAATACGCATTCAGAAGTCACCGATACTTACACATTTGTGTGTATCAGTCAGCTATCACAAAAATTGTGTTATTGCCCTATTGATGGATTCTAGACAGTTGCTGTTTTTAGTATACAGAGTTAGTGGCATAGTATCAGTATTCAGTGCACATTTTGGACACAGTTTGTATGATACTATTACACACACTGATACTTCCAGTCCCGAGCTCGTGTGAAGGCCGAGCTGGTACTGTTAATGCAAAGCATCTTAAAATTAAATTTGGAAGGAAGGCAATAATCTCAGTATATGTAACGATCACATAATATGCCATTATTCGACGAAAATGTATCTTTTGTAACTCAATAATTGTAATTACATATTATTATGCCATATTCATCATTGCTACTACAATACGGTATGCGATATAAAGTTTGCTGTAGTTTGGAAATTTGGCAAAGTAGATGCACCATCTGTAAAGCTCAATAGAGGAAGACATAAATTGTGGAATTACATTATTCAGGTGGGGAGGGATCGTGGCTTAATACCGTGTCGACAGCCAGTTTATGGACATTGACGATACTGGACCATTGGTGATATCGACGATACAGGCATAAAGTATATAATTTCCTGTTGTATCTAATGCTTGCGTGTGGTGTGCAGCTCAAATTCTTAAGTATAGCTGCAGAATGACGTATCTTGAACAATTACCACCCAATACGTCACAGTTGACCTTTTAGTAGTTGTGTTCATCTTATATGGCGAAATCTTTCCCATTTAATGGCAACTATCACAGTAAAGTCAAATCATATCAAAAACCAAAACTGGCAAAAGGGACCGCCAAGTTCCGAATGGTACGGTCCTTCAAAAGAGTGATATCAACACACCAAAACATTCACCACGTTAATCGCACCGACAGTTAATAGTTAATAGAACATTGCTACTTTTCGTAGTAACGTTCAAATTTTCATTTGACGCCCAAAG
Organism: Lithobius niger; assembly: GCA_023313725.1. Lineage (NCBI taxonomy): Eukaryota > Metazoa > Arthropoda > Chilopoda > Lithobiomorpha > Lithobiidae > Lithobius > Lithobius niger. Next base: position 2,266 of record JAHWFP010226849.1, read on the forward strand.
TAGTATTCGGTACAATTAACTTTTTGAATGTTTTGGTGTGTTGTATTATCACTCCATTGAAGGCCGAACCATCCCAAACTTGGCGGTCCCGTTTACCAGCTTTGTTATTTCATAATGATATCACTACATTTTTTAAAATTGTGTATTAGACTCAACCCAAGTAGCGTGCAGATGTGTAATAAAGTGCAACGTCAACAATAGCTTTAGTGGCCATTTTTCAATATTTTAATTTCATATCACGTCTTTTGAGAGGCTGAACCATTCTCAACGTAGTCGCCGCTTTGCAACTATCACTGTAAAGTCCAACTTGCTTCTTCGAAAGCACAGGGGTAAGTCATCCGTCGCGCGTGCGTTGCATGGATACAGACAGAGTCTATACATATAATGAAAGGATTGAAACTAGCCAGAAGTCGTATTGTAGAACAATCATTTTTTTAAATCGTTTTTATAATCACTGGAACTCGCACTGGACGTCTTTATTGTTAACATGTCTCACGGTCTAAGTCATTATTACTACTACTATAGGCCGTCCAGAGCAATCTGAGAAGCTTTTCTGTTTATGCTATCCCAGTCAACTTCCGGTAATGGCCGGGGCTTTTACCTCGATGTTAACACGCTTCTCGTGTCGCTCTGAATACTGGAGAACGTACGAGTACAAGTAATGACTTCGAACGTGACACAAATTATCAATAAAGACGTGCAGTGCGAGTTCCATTGATGATAATAGCGCGTCAGCGTAAAATTTAATAACGCTCGATTGTTCTATGATATGACTTCTGGCTGATTTCACCTCTTTCATTATATGTATCAGGAGCCTATAGAAAACAACTAGGAGCGTGTGTGGCTGGTCTATGTTAGGAGTGTTTACTTTAGTACGATGTGCTAACGCCAGAAGGAGCAACAATACTGTGCCTGCGCCAAGTTGTCTAAAATCGAAACTGAAACTTAGCACGCGAAGCAGACGTGTGCTACGAAAGCAACGCTCTATTTCATTGTTGGCTAGAGCAATTTACGAACAACTGATTGTCTGTTTGTTTAGTTTTTTTTATTGTTACTTTGGTATGGTTTCCATGTTAAACACTTATTGTTTAAAAACAAAGGACCGAAAATTAGCCTTGAGAACGTGACGCACACCTCTAATCATCTCGTGCCGGTGGCGACCTCTGTTAACAAATTTGTACACCACTGTAGCTGCTCCTGTGTAGTGGAAGTTACTGAGACACGCTCCTAGTTGTTTTCTATAGGCTCCTGTATGTATGTATGTATAGACTCGAGCTCACCATCCATGCGACGCACGACGTGTGTTCGAAAGCCGTTGGCTCACGGAGGAATCTTACCGCCATGTAGTCTGTGTAGGAACGAATATGAGCAAGCATTCAATCGCCACGTTTAACAAGATTCAATGTAAGCTCCTCGAAAAAGTGACTCGTTTAATGGAAAACGTATTTCACACTCATTCCAAATTTCTTAAACAGAATGTTGGACAGGATGGCATATACTTGCTGTGAACGAGCTCGCTTCCATTCCTGAATGCCGTCATAGAACATCTAGATCCTCTGCCGTTCTCTCGTATCATAATGTAAATAACCCATTCGGTGTGTTCCATCGCCATTTGAACCCGTTCTTTTGGAGCATTCGTTTTGGTACCAAGTAGCTTCTTTTGGCGTCAATGACCATGCTTTCCCCCGTAAACTCGCCAAACGCTGTCGTAAACAGTGACGGGTTTGGCTCTCAGGCGCCGCGGGCGTCACGCATATACGGGTCACAGTCGAAGCGAAAAATAACGGTGTATGATGGGCAGGCATGCCACCGCGTTTTATATATGGCAAGCAAGCCCATAGAACTTGGCTGGAAAGGAAAAAGAGAGAATTTACTATGGCAGAATATTTCTGTGATAAATTTGCTTGATGGTTCAGCAGATTTAGTCTCTTGATGTTAGCCTCTCTAACAGGGAATACAGGATGACTGTGTTTAACTGACGAAGCTTTTTTTTTTCATCAGTTGTGCGTTGTCTGACAAGTGCTAGTAAAAGGTTTACGAACTATTTACGTGTCGTCATGTATTGTAAAGCAATCATCTCTTCATTCAAGTTGTGACGCCCTTGTGACGCATGCATCCATTCAGTTTTAATCTTCTGTACAGCCGAAATGGCTGAGAAGACTATAAAAACGACTTTGTCCGTCCGTCGCCTGTTTCGACTTCAGAACGAGACCAGATAAAGACAGACGGGTTTCGCCATTGATTCAGCAACTGAAAATTATTTGAAATACACGGCAATTTAAACATCGTTGCTTCCACATAGCTAATAGGTTTCCTCGATCTAACTCAATGAAATAATCACAGTTAATCATCACAGTTAACCACTACAGGATAACACACAACTATAAACGCAAACGAATTTCGTTAACGACACGCATTAACTTCATTTAAAATAGTCCCCCGAAACCATGTTCCAGAAATGAATAGGCCTACTGTCGAACCTTATTCTCTGCTAGCTGCTACTTACGAAAATAAAACGACAGGTAAAAATTAAGCCTAGAAGCTGACAATTATGCATAAAATCTAAAATGCATAACTAACACATTTTTAACCGGTGATTGTCATGATTACTATGTGATTACTGCGCGATTATAATAACAGAGATCGCTGCTGCAGTGCATGATAGAGGTGTGTGATGCAACATTTTCGGAAGTGTCGGAATGTACAGAAGACTGGTGCTGACTACGTAATCGCTGCAGCTTCACGAAGCCCAGTGGTTTTTAATTCGGGTAACTGAAAGGCTCTGTTTTTTTTAGACATTCGTCAATGCAGACGTCCACCACTCTGCGTCCAATAATGCAAGATCAAGAAAATACATTATTATTTTTTCTGTGCCTTGTAAACTTGTGAGTCATGTAACATTTCTTTTATGGTGGATGTGGGCTGTACTAAACAACCCATTTCTCTTGTGAACGTGAAATGGTAAAACCTTGTCTTACATATCATCAGATTTTAATTTGGAGGTTTCTTGTGTTGTTAACTTATTGTTTTGACTGCAGACAATTCGGTAAACGGGTTCAATTAAAAAAATAATGGATCTTACTTGCGCGATGGAAAGTAAACCTTTAATTTATTTTAAATGTTGAAAATTCGTGTTTTTGTTCGTGGTAGGACAGGAAAAAACTGGTGCGTTTCCTAGATGAATTTTTTTTTACATTTCAAGTGAAGATCTATGACGACTGAGTTGTAGGCATCTTAAGCAACTAACGGAATTCTGTTGCCAAGAAGAGGTTGCAACGTTTTAGTATACAATGTGACCTTTGGTGAGAGTAAAAAGTAAATTTATAGGTCTAAAATACGCACTACTCATTTATTTATTGCATATTTAGACGTATGTATTTACTTCTTATTCTCACCGTATACATCCAATACCATTTAATTCTTTTCTCTAATATGTATGATGGCTCGAAAGTCAATCAAATGCAGTACCGTAGGGAACAACATTTGATCCTACATGCTAAGCATGGAATTCTGTTCCCAATTTACCGACCTATGTTGAATTAACTATCACTTAGGTAAATCCCTACATTTCAATTTAGACTAGTGAAAAGGAAGCTCTCTCCTTCTAGCATGGTCAAATGTATGAATTATTCAGTGATTATAAATAGACGGAATATGAAATTAACACCTACTGTACATCTGCTTAGCATACGTCATTCGGAGACTCACACGGCCAGTTTTTGAGCCCCGACCGTTTGACCTGCTGTGGGACTTAGCCAACTTCGTGTTGTATTCATATACTGGAGTTGTATCTTGTGTACTACAGTAATGCTTGAATTGTCAGCATTGGCATTACGTTGTTGGTGTTGGCATTTGGTGTACGAAAATAGCACAACACTTTTAATAATTTAATGAGTTTTCAACAGACCGTTACCAGCAAACTACATAATTTTACTGTATATTAGCTGTTACTAGTATATTAGCTGCACATTAGCTATTACTTTGTAGTAACGAAGAAAAAAATACTGGATAGATTTGCAAGTACTAGCTATACCAAACAACTGCAGTGAGCATTTCAGCTATACGACAAAATCCTCACTAAACAGCCCGTATAACGATCAGTTACCTATCGTGAGTTTGTTGCGTAATTCCCAGTTTGCTTGGGTTGGGTAAAGATGCAAAACCATGAAAATCGGTCGAACAGAGATGTTGTAAAATTGCTTTCCTGCAGAAGACAAAGTTGGTATGGCACGTTATGTGTTAATGACAACAAGCTGTGCTTGGTTCAAACTCGCCCAAGTGTTCTAGTTTCTTGTCAGCTATCATAACCAGGCTGCCACTGTTGACGTTAGATCATCAAGTTTGTAAAAAACCTTTGTAAGAAAGGCATGCATTTGGATACATTTTACATGTTACATTTGACGTTTTATATGGTTACACGGAAATTGAAGAAATTATGTCATGTAGGTCACTGTTTGTATACTAAGCAATCATTTTCCTGATATTGCGGAAAAGTCATGGCATTTTTCGCCATGATAATCTGAAAAAAAAATCATGATAATCCTGGTACTTTTTAAACGAACAATGATTTTTTTTTTAAATAAGTCATGAATTTCTGAACAAGTCGGCTATTGGATGACGAACAAGTGAGAATCCACCTCTAATGAAGAACAACTGCGATTGAAAGTGACTGTTTGGTGTTTGTATTTATTTTAGTCCCGCTGCATTTGGATTACCGATGGTGTTAAACCCAGTATGCTGTAGGATTTGTATTTGAAAGGTCGCTATTTTTTTCATGCATTCCAGTCATGACGATCCTGAAAAAGGTAAGGGTTTTGATTTCGATAAAACCATTCGGTTTTAGAAGACGCCATGTAGAAGGATGGCAAAAGGTTAGATGTTCTTTAGGTGCAGTTTGGTTTTCACTGACGCATTGGTCTTGTACGCTCTTGAACACCATCGTTTTCAGAAGTCAGTCCCAAATTGGTGTGTCATTCTCTTGGCGGATTATGGTTTTCTAACCGCCATTTGGCGTCAACTTGCTTGATTCGATCGTTGTCGGCAACTAATTTCCGACATGGTTACCTTGTTTGCGACAGACGCTTTGATCAGCAAAGACAAGGAGAGAAAACTAAACCGATTTGTCAGAAAAGCTCCTTCTGCGGGCATCGTCTCTGCGCAAGGAGGAAAAAAGAAAAATTCCACCAAGCCTGCCCAAAAAACTTCTAGAAATAAGCGCGTCAGCAGGGGAATTTAGAGGAAATACATAAGACTATAACGTTGTACTTCAGAAGAACTCTTATTGGTTTTCGTTAAGTTACTTAGCCCCTCTTTTCTTACACGCTCGTCGTAGTTGATTGGACGTAGCAGTTCATGTCAAAGTAGTCGAGTAAAGCTTTCGGGAGAGGGATGTTGACTAGACAAGTTAATTCCAGGGGTATGAGCACATGTGGAAATGTGGAATGTTTATATGCTTAAAAGGTATGTGATAAAAATGTGAAACATTTCAGAAACGTGTGCAAAAACCTGAAAAAAATAACCTCGCCTCATTTTCTACTAGCAAACATTCTGTGTGTAATTCCGCCTTTCTTTGCTAGCGGGCATCCTACCTGTATCCTAGGGAGTCGACGGCGTGTTGCATGCTGGAGCCGATAGCCTTGGGTTGCCCAGCTCCACAGGTGAAATAGGCAGTCTGAAGAGTGGTAGGTTTAGCGGATAGGTTGCCCTTCCCTCCCATTGGTGAGATGGGCACAAAGCTGGACACTACTTCAAGCTGCAAAAATAAAACGGCCTTGTTTTGAGTCTAAAATAAAGAATGTGAAAATATTAAAGTTTGACACATTAAAAAATTTGAAAATTATGTGCACCCTTGCTCACACCCCGGTAATTCAGCTGCACATGTTCCAAATCACTGTGTCCCAAACAGGATTGTGACTGACAGTAAAAGGAAGGCCAGGCTAGTACCAGAGATGTCTGGCTGCGACTTTGCCGTACATTGTCTTGTCTTGTCGATGAGCCGTACTCTGTGAGAGCAATTCAGACAGAACCAGTCAGGCTTTGTCTACCATAGCTTAAGTAATATACAATTAATACATCCGCTATGTTAATTTTAACACCTAACTGATCGTAACTCAATGCTGCGAGTTCCGGGGCTAATTTGATGTATTTCGGCATGGTCAACTTGAAACTTCCTACGCAGCAAGACCTGAGGTCTTGAAAAATTCGAGTTCAAGTGAGGTAATTGAATTAACTAGATTAAACACACATGAGAGTCACATTCACTCATTTACTAAAGAAAGATAATCCGTGGCAGAATGACATGTGTATCTCTGCTTGCAACGTAGATGCCCTCTGTTGAGGATTCTTGGAAAGCTCAAAGCTGTATACTTTAAAAACTCGAAAGATTCTGGTCACAGTCACTGGTTCAATATGGTCGTCGTGTAGGTCCGTTCCCTGGCAACGAGTGAACAAAGCCCGCATCGATTGGGATCGGAACCCCAGCGGAAGTGGGCCAATTAAAGCGGCCTGTTTCTCGCCCTCACTGCCACCAGTCGTTGAGTATTCATTTCCGTTAGCCTTCCCGCCTTTCCAAACGGAAGAAGCATTTGCCAAACGTCCTCCATTCAAGTCAGCCCATATTCCAGGCTGTCCTACAACGACCATTGAATTACGTGTGGATTAGCCCATTGCTGCCCATTGGAGGGATAAAATAAAATGGGTACTACTGTGGTGTATTCCACAGTTAGAAATGAACGCAGATCTTTCTCAAATGCAATATGGAGAAATAGGGAGATATTTTGACCTGGAGAGTTTGCTTTTCGGGATTTGGGCATTAAGCCCATTTTTAGGCCTGTTTCCTTTTTTTAGGCCTATTTCAATTTACTGTTCAATGGACTATTTTCACTCATATTCAACCCTTTAACACTAGGACCCATAATTTTTTATGGGATTTCAGCTAGAGAATGCAAGAAATCACATCACAAATAAGGGATAGGAGTAAGCCTCTGCTCGAAAACCTCCCAGTTTTTAAGTATCATTACCAGGTAGAAATAGGTTAATATCTACGGTGGAATTACCTTAGGTCCATTTAGGCGTGAAAAAATTTGACGTAATATTTAGCGAATTTTAAAATGAGGTGTAATTTTCTCCGAGCCAATGTAAACTCACGATTGCTGCCTTGAACAAGATGGTGAACTATAAACAGCGATTCCAACTTGTTCATTTTTTTCGAAATCATGGCTGCATCACTTATTGTCACATCACTATTACAGATTAGCGGTCACTGAACGGTAAGATAAACTGCTTGGTGGTATCATAACTTGGTTATGTTAAACCCCCATGGCAGAATCGTCGCAGACAGTTGAAGGCCGCCACAGACAAATTTTGGCCAAATTCCTGCCGTTTTGTCAATTTTTGACCGATTTTGACATCCCAATACACCATTTTAAATATCTCTACGAGACCTTTCCATTGGTGGAGTAGCCAGATCAATAAGATAAAGCACTGAAAAAGTTATTCCATAAAAACCAATAAACATGTGGGTAACCATATAATAAAAACAGATTAGCTGCAGACAACTGTTTTTCCGAGAATTGGTGTCACAGACAGTTGCAGAAAGTTCTGCCTCTGGGTGTTAAACTGGTTAAAACACAAAGTAAAAGACAATTTTTGCATTGACATGGGGAAAATGGCGCAAGATGTCAAGCTGTTGCATATGCTAACCTGCTGCATTCCAACAGTGAAATATTCTATAATCATAGGATTGGTTTGCTACAGGGTGGTCACTTTGACTGGAAACCTTTGCTGTCACCAGTTGGTTCTGAAGATTAGTTTCGTTAGGAACTAAGAGTGTTGGATTGTATGAGGCTACGTGTTAGTGTGTGACAGGAACGGCACCCGACTCGACAAATATTTGTGCTACGCCAAGTTTGACCTCCTTGCCAGGAATTCTGAAAATATTTGACTTTCATGGGGTCATATCTCAGTCAGTAAACCTATTGGTCTATAGATGAAAGAAGGCTATGACGCTGGTTCAAATGTAGATAATTCGGTAACAGCCGCATAGTCTACTGGATATGATTTAATAGATCGAATTGAGCGAAACAGTTGAATGCTACAGTGATTTGTTCAGTTACTCTTGCATCACTTAACTAGTCCTGCGCACTTTCGTTGCTTTACTAGACTTGTTTTGGAGGTGCCTAGTAACTCTGCAGTGAAGCAACGTTTCACCACGCATACAAGTACGGACTATTGCTGAGTTTTGATGGGGAAAAGGTTCCAAGTAAGTTTCGGTTTGGTTTGCAGAACTGTCGTAAATGTATAAGACTGTTGTGTTAGTATATAGTCTACTTTTGCATTTTCGTGCTGGTTCCGTATCACCTTGGTTATGTATTCGGACGTACGCCTATGCAAGAACACGAAATAACTATAGGTCTAGCGACGAAAAGTGAGTTTCATGACGGTTCGGTTCCCTGGCAGCTACAGTTGTTGCTGAGTTGTTACAAAATTGGTTTCTGAGCCTAGAGGATGTGAGATCGAATCGCCTCACCGACTTAACGTACACATGGGCCTCTTATATAAAGAACCCGTCTGGGCGTACGTCTGGAGTTGGGTTAGAAGTGGGCATTTATGTCTGGAGTTAAAAAGTGGGTTAAAAGTGTGCATACGTCTGGAGTTGGGTTAAAAGTGGTTTAAAACAGTGCATATACGTCTGGTGTTGAAAGTTGGCATTCCGTCTACAATCTGGGGTTAAAAGTGGCGTGCGTATGGGTTAAAAGTGGGCGTTCATCTGCAGTTGGTGTAAAAGTGGTTTAAAAATGGGCATATACGTCTGGAGTTAAAAGTGGCGTACGTATGGGTCAAAAGTGGGCATATGTCTGGAGTTGGGTTAAAAGTGGGTGTACATCTGGAGTGGGAGGGGTTAAGCAAGATTTTTACTCCCGATGTGACTAAAAATCGGGTCAGGACGGTAAGTTGGCACGTACGGTAGGGGGCAGATGGCATGAGTAGAGAGTAATTATAGAGTTGTCCCCAGGCGATGCAGCAGCCCTCGTGGTAGCGACTTTTTCTCTCGTGACTGATCCGATGCAGGCCAATGGTGAACTCGTACCAGAAAAAGGGGTGAAGCTGGACGTAAAGAGAGCAAGCCATATCCGAGTGTTTGTTGACCCTGAGGGCAGTCGGGATTGTAGAAAAAGTCTGCTCGTGTGACAACCGACTAAAGACATGACAAAATGTGGGGGTGGGGGAAATCGCTTCTGCCCTAAGGACTGTCGTGTCTGGAGGAAAAAATCTTGCCGTCTAACACGGGCTTTAAAGGGTTTACACGCGGTCGATTTAAGTTTAACACTGCATTTTTTCAGCTCCTGAAATTCAGCCATACCGATTGAGCTGTGGCTGAGTTAAAGTCAAAAAGACTTGATGTCGTATTCGCCAACTGCCCGACATGCGCACGTAGAACTTTGAAAAGACGGAGTTGTGCTGCTCGGGCACTTTGGGCACTTGGGCAATTCGAACCAATTCTTAAGAAAACACGTCCAATTGGAAAGCCGAAGTGAGAAACTTAACAAAAGAAGGAGAAAGGCAAACAAAAGATAGGCAAAGTTTTTTTTTCCATAGGCCTTAAAAGGTTATGGTCTCAAAGTCTATCAAAATATTTGCGCTTGGTATAGGCAATTCCCTGTGGCGTCTTGGCTTCGGCGAAAAGGAGGATCGAATGATGTTGGGCAGGAGAGAGGGGAGGGGAGGGGAGGGGGGAGTGCATCGTCTGTCGAGGTAGAACATCATTCTCGTTCCTTGTTCGACTTATCGATTTACTGGCTAGGGAGTAGAAGTCTTTGTTCCTGGGGAAAAGGAGGCCAACAAAATAAAAGAAAAGGTCACTAACCGGTACTTGGTATTTTATTCAGCATTGGAGGCAGAGATTAAGGCCTGGATAAATAGTTAACTGGCTCTAACGTTGTACCAACTATAAACGGAACATTTTCGACAATTTCCTCTATGTATTTTAATCCTTGCCTACATCATTTATCCTTGCTTGTAATCTATGCCTTTACTCTATATTTTAATCCTTGCCTGTAATCCTTGCCTTGCTTTCAGAGCACTTCTAAACAGTTGTTAAACGTGTGGGCACCATTGGGTCAAATCATGCCCACATTATTTTCAGGGTGTCTACTATACATATTTTCCTATTAGCCCTGCAAAGTCAAGAATTTTTTTTGCAGTCATGGTAATCCTGTAAAAGTCATTTTCAAACAAGCCATAATATATTTCAAATAAGTCATTCCCTTTTTTTAGCAACGATTTTTTTTCCTGTGTACTCAGACGACTGTTAT